>RJWH01009424.1:0-22806 GCA_004363575.1 Solenodon paradoxus | reverse complement strand
TTAAAAAATATCTAATTCTGTATCACGGAATTTTCACTATATGGCGTTATTTTGTGGTCTATACTTCACTAGTGAGGACCCACATAGAATATTATGTGTTGTTAAAATTGCTTAGGTTTAAGAGTGTGGAAGGGTTTATAAGCGTGTGGGAAAGTTTAATAAGAGTGTGGGAAGGGTTTATAAAGCCTTAAAATATATATAAATAATAAAATAAATTATAGTGCTGCTACTTCGCAGATTTTCACCTATCGCGGGGGTCTCTGGAATGTAACTCCCACAATAGGTGAGGGGTTACTGTAGTTTTATTGGAACACAGTCATACTAATTCATTTACATACTGTGTATGCTGTGGGGGACACACTAAGATATTCTGTGATGCAAAAGGCCCTGGCGAACTCATATTGTTGGTTGGGAGTGTAAATTGATGCAAGAATTATGGAAAACAGTCTGGAGATTCCTCAAAAAAAAGAGAATGAAAATTTCATATAAAATTTCCTGCTTCTGAGCATTTATCTAAAAAGCATAATAATAATTGAAAAAGATATATGCACCCCCATGTTTATTGCAGTATATTTACAATAACCAGGAATTGGAAACTGCCTAAGTGCTGCCCCTGAAGAGTTGGGGGATTTTAGGATTCGGTTCAGGAGCAGGGAAAGGAGTGACTCAGAGAAGCACTTCAAATGTTCAAAAAGAGTTTATTTTGGAATTTCGGATGCGGTACTGCTTAGTAAAGGAGTAAGCCAGGACTGGAGGGGAAAGATTCTGGGGTACTTATAGCAGATGGGGGATGGCTGGAGGTAAAGAGTCTGTTTAGAAATTCATTAAGATGTTAAATCAGACATTGGTCAAAACAATGAGTATCCTATCAGAAGAACGTGAGAGAGTGCCTAGGAGTTGCCTCCAGAAGCCAGCCACGAGAAAACACTGAGCCCAAGGTCAGTGGAGATTTCCTGCCCAAATGCTACACTCAAACAGATCTCTTAGCAGGCCTTTCTGGGGAGAACTTGTCCTATCGTTTCAGCTCTCTTTACTGACAAAAGCCAAGCAAGTACTCTTTTAGAAGTAGTGAAGACATTGTGCCGGGCTCAGGGAGTATTCTCCAGAGTCTGAGCGGACAAGGGAGTGGGGAATACACTTATATTGAAACAAGGAACTAGAGAAACCTCATTTTTGCTGAGTTACTCTAAAGACCACAGAGCCCTGGGGTCCCCGCTTTCTAGATAATCCTCTGGCAGTGAAACAGAAACCTAGGGGTTTCTGTGAGTCTGCTGAGATCTAGGAAGAAGTTAAATGTTGAACAGAATAGCTTAAGATGTTAGGGTGTGACCTTTACTTATGCAAACTGACCTCTATTTTAGACCACTTACGCACATATCCTCACACACCCAACAGACGGTGGGGGGTTGGGGGTGCTCTAGGAGAATTGCAGATTGTACCTAGTATAATGGAAAAATGTTAAAAATGCAACTCTGTGGAAGTCATGATTGTGTCTGTCAAAAATGAACTGCCTTTGTTCTCTGCACCTTTCTGTATGTATATAAACCCTGAGCAATGCATACAGATTGCCGCATGATTTGAGTGTTTTACTCCTTGCAGTCGCCAGCTTAATAAATCTCCTAAATTAATAATTTCTGGCATGTCTCTTTGATCTCATTGGTTACTTTGTAACAATATAAGATTAGAAAGAGTGCAGGAGAGGGAAGGTGTAAATCAGAACAGGAATTACAAGTGAAACCCAAGTTAGTTATTTGTGAATTCTTCACATGGGCAGTACACAGGATTCAGTTTGATAAACACATATTTGCAAAATGCACATAAGACTCCATTCTCAGGTAATAAAGAAAAGTTCTTTATGTGGCCAGTAACTTATTCAACTGTCTCTCAACATTCCAGCAAACTCAGACTGCAAGGCTCCTGATAGCTCAGTGAGTTTTACAGCTGGCCCAAGGCAGCTAGAAGCTGGGGGGTTGGTTTTTCTTCTACATTATCAAGTACACATTAACAGATGAGTGGTTAGAAATGTGGTATCGAGTGTTTTCAGATGCCCAGAGATCATGGCTGTTGGGTCTGTGGGGAGCCGACCAAGGGAGGTCCAAAACCTGTGGGTTCAGGGTCGCTCTACATATCAGACAGGCGAAGCCAGTAAGCAAGTTGGGGGTCCATTAGTGGGGAACAGAGAGAGAGAGAATGGAGCCAGCCAAGGGAGGCTAAGACCCAGGGCCTTGCTGGAGGCCTGAGTTTTTAATGGAAAAACCCACATGGTGAGGGAGGGGAATGGAGAGAGGAGGTCTGCGGACCATGTTTCAGTTACTGATTGGGCAAGGTGACATCGTCCTTTGAAGTTATTGGTGGTCTTCTTCAAGCAGTGCCGTTCCTTTGTGGAGGGTCCATCCTGGTCACGTCCTACACATGGGAAGCATCTTGCATGTCCAACTCTTCCATAGGCTTTCCTTATCTCTGGATGATTACATTCCTTTTCTCGGCTAGGCGGCTCCAGGGACAATTCAATGTCCTGGTATCCAAACCTTGATCCCTGGCCTAAGGCTTGCTCTTGTGAGGGTCCTGAGAGGGTCCTTCTTGGGCTGACACAATTATAAGGTTGCAGCAGCAAGAGATCAGCAGAGGTCCGAGAAGGGTGCTGTATTTAAGGGATGATGCCATTTTTAAGCAAGCACCCCAAAAAACAGAAGAGCCCAAGAAGACAAGAGCAAAAGATAAATACCAGCTGATGTCACTCATAGGTAGAATGTAATAGACAAAACAAAGCAAAACCAATCCTTGGACACTTGCAATAGAACTGAGGTTACCAACAGGGACTGGGATGGGGTGGAGGGTGGTAAGTGGAGGAGGAGCCCACTGGACAATGGTGAAGAGCACTTGGTGATTTGGTGGAGAACACGGTGTGTTGACATATATCTAAGGAATGGGGAATCTATACATAGGAAGTTATTTTAATGTATAGAATAATTACTGCAACAAAAAATCAGTTGATCATGGGTAAAAATAAAAATGGTATATATGCAACGGAATATTATTCGGCTGTCAGAAAGATGAAATTCTGCCATTTGTAACAACATGGATGAACCTAGAGGGAATAGTGCTTAGTGGGATAAACTGGAAGGAGCCAGACATCATATATCACTCATATGTGGTAGATAGAGAAACCAAGCAAATAAATGAACTAAATCAAACAAAATTAGACTTATTTTATAACATGAAATTAGTAGTTATAAGAAGGGAAGGGGGAGGGGTATAGGCAAATTGGGTAAAGGGCATCAATTGTGTAGTAAGGAAAAACTGGAATGGTGGTAGTGAACTTCATGAATGTTCATTTCCAATGATGAATACCTTCAATCTGCATAACTTTATGATGCACTGTTCCTTCAATAAATATTAAAGATAAATAAATAAAAGCCCTTGTGTAATCCTTTCCCCTTGAGTGTGAGCAGAATCTGTGACGTGCTTCTAACCATACAGAAGTGGCAAAAGTGATGAGCTGTCAGTCTTCGTTAGACGGTATTACATATGACTCTCAGTAGTCTGGAACAAGTTTCTTCTGTTGGCCTTCAAGAAGCAAACTGCTGCAAAGTGAACTGCCTATGGAAAGGATCACATGGCAGGGACTGCAGGCAGTCTCTTATAGCAGAGGTCCTCACTCCTACCACTACAAGGTGCTGAATTCTGCGGACAGCCTCGTGAGTTTGCAAGAGGACTCCAAATCTCAGAACAGCCGGGCTGATACCTTGAACACAGCCTTGTAAGAACCTGAGCAGAAGGTCTAATTAACCCCTGCCTGGATTCCAGATCTATAAGACAATAAGAATGTGTTTTTTAAGTCACGGAGTTTATAGATGTTAGTTATGCACAATAGAACATGAATAGAATTGCTTTCACACTACTTTGGCTCAACTGAATAGTTGCCAAGATGACTTGGCCAGAAAACCCTGACATATTTGCCATCTGACCCCTTACAGATAATGTTTGATGACCTCTAGTCTAGATCCTTGTTAGCTAGTATCTAGAACACCACTAGCCTTCCAGAACACATTCACCTTCCCACTGTATCTTTTACCACACAACCGTTATGCAGGCACGTGTCCCCCATGTGCGCAGGAACATTTCTTTATAACCTCAGTCATCCAGATCTCATCTAAAACTGAATGAAGCTATGACACTGCCCATTTTCAAACTCTCTATCCACCAGTGATTTATCTTTCCCTTTCCCCCCCTATAAGAGAGGATTGGTCTCCCTGCTCACATCCAGTGAGAAATCTTGACAGTCTAAATCCCTTTTGGTAAAGACATTTCCTTTGCCAGTGCCATTTTAGTCATGGGCTTATGATCCAATTTTGGTCAATAAGAATTATGGGAAGGCTTTTCTTAATTAAAAAATTGCATTTACTTAAAAGCGTTCAGAATGTCAACAAAACTGCTGCAAGTCTTTTATTGGAATTATAGAATGATATTCATTAACAGCACAACAACCATTCCATATAAGCTACATGAGAGACAACTGAAGGTGAAAAACCTAGCATCCTCACATGTAACTAATTTGTGCTGTGTACCAACAAGAATTTGCTTTTGATGTCCACATCTATTTAAGACCCCCTACTGTTATAGGCAGGGTTAGTGAGTATTGAAAATACCTCCAGGACAGGACTGTCTAAAGACACATCTGGTAGTCTGTTAAATACACAAAACAAAACAAAACAAAAAGACACCGCACAGTTTTTAAAAATCTTACAGTCTTATATTCATATTTTTTTCTTTCAAAAGAGTGAGCTGTGTGCAAGGGAGTTAAATGCTTTATAGACAAGGAAAAAAACTGCACTAGAACCAATTTAGTCGTCATCACCATCACCTTCTCTTCTTCGTCTTTCTCCTCTTCTTTTTTTTTTTTTTCTTGCTTTTTTCACCCCATCGACAGCCTCCTTGGTCGCATCAGGCTTTCCCTTAGCTGGGCATGCAGCGATACCGTCTATTTCTCCTTCACTTAGCTGCCTGCTTGTCGTCTGCAGCAGTGCTAGTCCCCTGTCCCCCAGCTTCCTTGCAACAGCACCCGTGACAGGCCAATATTTCAGGGACTACAGAATGCAACTTGCCTTTACTCATCGGCAAGTAAAGTTTTTCTTTTTTTAGTGGGGGCAGAGGATTAAAGTTAGTACTTCTTGGGACTCAGAATATTTGAGAGCCTAGATGGAAAATCAAATGAAGTTTAATACCCCCATAACTTTCAACCGTTGAAAGGAAAAAGGCCTCACGTGGACTGCTCCTCAGGAATACAGGAAGTCCGTGCTCACCTGCAGAGACAACCTGGTGGCTGTAGGTTTCCAGGGTCACGCCTGTGTGCAGAGTCCCCTTAGCAGGGTCTCGGTGCTGCCACTCCTCTCAAGAGAAGGTCCATAGTAACATCCTTGAATGATACTGATTCCTGTAAGAGCATTGCTCTTTTTCTGTACTGCGAGTCCCTATGGACAATGTGCAAAGAGGGAGAAAGAACGTATCCCAGAGGTCACCCTTGAGGTGTTTTATCTGATGACTATAAGGTTTTTATTTCGGTTTGTGGGAGAAGCAAAAATCTTTTTTAAGTGCCATCTAATAAGAGGAAATAAATAACAACTCAGTAGGAAACTTGGCAAGGCACGCCTTGGTGGAACAGCGGTTAGGTCAATCACCTCTGAAGGACGCAGACCATAAAGACCCTGGGTTGGTGTCCCAGGCCCAGCGGAGGGAAACAACCAGTGTAAACAACTAACTAGTAAAATAAAGATGTTTCTTCCTCCTCTCTCTTCTTGCCAGCCTGCACCCCTCCTTTTAAAAAAAAGAAAGAAAGAAAACTCGGCAAAAGGTATGAATATACACTTCATAGAAGAGGTTATTTAAATGGTCAACACACTCATGAAAAGGTGCTTGGTTTTAGTAGTCACCAAAGAAATGCAAAATGAAGACACAATTCTGGCACTTGCCAGAATGGCTACAATGAAACTGACTGGCCATACCAAGTGCTGGTGGACTTGCAGAAGAATTGAAATCTCACACATCACTGGTGTGAATATAACATGACACAGTCATGTTGGAAAACAGTTTGGTAGCTTCTAATAAGCTGACTTAGCAATTCTGCTCTTCTCATGTAGATGTGTGTTCTCCATAATTCCTTTCCTTTTCTTTCTTTCTTTTTTTTTTCTAAAGGAAAGGTGCAGGCAAGAGTGAAGGCGAGTAGACAGGCAAGAAGGAAGAGAGAGGAAGAAACATATTCTAAATTTTCTTTTATTTAGTTGTTCACACTGGTTGCTTCCCCCTATCCCCGCCCCCCCAGGGCCCAGGACTCAAATCCAGGGGTATACGGCTTGCTGCTTCGGGGGCAATTGACCTAACCATTGCTCCACCAGGGTGCACACATAATTTCTAAAAGGATGTTTAGAGCAACTTTATCCTCAAAAGCCTCAAATAGAATAGAAATTCTGAGATAGGGATATAACAGAATACAGCAATTGAAAAATAAGCTACAGATACATGCAGCAGCATGAATGAATCTCGCAGATATAATGGATATAATGCTGAAAGTCAGATCCACAAGATATACGTGGTATAATTCTATTTCATGAAGCTCAAAATCACAGTGACTAACTTTTTTTAAGGTAGCATTGCTTTATAACACAGTGTAAGTTTCATGTGCACAGCTTCACGACTCAATGAATACACACCGCACCATGCCCACCGCCAAAGTACAGTTGCCACCCACCGCCACCCAATAGGTGACCTCCCCTTCTTTCTCCTACCCTGCCTCTTCCCTTCCGGCAACCTCGGTTCTACTGTCAGAGTCTAAGAGTTCGTTTTTTGTTGTTTGTCAATTTGCTTTGTTTCTTTACATTTCACAGATGGGTGAAATCACACACTATTTGTCTTTCTCTGTCTGACTTATTTCACTTAGCATAATCTTTCCAAATTTTGAGGGTGTAGGTATTGACTGCAAAAGCACATGAGGGAGCTTTCTGGGGTGGCTAAAAATGTCCTCTATCTAGTTGTGGGTGCTGATTACATTGATGAATACATTTGTCAAAGCTCATGGGGATTAGAACTTGTATATTTTGCTGTATGTTTTATTGATATTAAGTTGACTTTTTTAGAGTGTTCTTTTTTTTTCTTCTTTTTTTTTTTAAGGAAAGGCGCAGGCAGGAATGAAGGAGGCAGGAGGAGAGGGGAGGAAGAAGCACTTTATTTCATTTCCATTTAATTGTTCACACTGGTGGTTTCCCCCTGTCTCTGGGACTTGAACCCAGCGTTATGTGACCTGTGTCCTTTGGAGGTGGTCGACCTAACTGCTTCTCCATCAGGGCATGCCAATATAAAGTTGTTTGAAAATATCATTACTATTCACTGTGCGTCTTTTTTCACTCTTTAAAGAAACAAGATGGCTGGGAGGCACCTCTCTCAGGGCTGCTGCCTTCCAGCATCAGGACGGGCCAATGGTTGTTATGGTGGTGGGTTAACATAAATTCCTTTTGAGCAACTTTCTCCTGCTACGGGGAATGCTGATGGAGTCATGGATCACTCAATAAAGTCAATTAGATCTTTACAATAAAAAAACACCTAAATCCCTGGCCATCAGCACTTCGAGAACTTGGGGAAGTAGGCCCCTGAAGTAAGAATTAGCCTAGGTGCTGGAGGGCAGAGTTTGCAAGAAGGGGACAGCATTCTTCCTGGGAAAGCTGAGGAACAGCCATGGGACAGGTATGCACCACGCTGAGCAGCACAGACAGTGAATGCAAATGCAGGGCACCAGAGGGATGGTGTTCACAGCGGGAGAAGCTAGGTCCTAGGGTAAAAAAAGACTCCCTGGTGCTCAGGAGCAACAGAGAGAGCTGCAGGAATGATGAGGACTGGAGTGTGTGTGCGTGTGTATGTGTGTGTGTGCAGATAGAAAGAAAAAAGATATGGGGGAAGAGAGAATTAGAGGGAAATGAGAGAGAGCTCCGGATAGATGGGGGAGAAAGATGAGAGAGAGAAGCAGGCAGTGGAAATAGAGCAAGAGTGAGATAGAGATAAACAAAGAGTGATAGAGGGAGACTGACAGAGAGATAGACAGAGAGACACAGAAAGAGACAGAGAGGCAGAAAGACAAAGACCAAAAGAGACAGAATTAGAGACAATGAAGGTGCGTAAAGAGAGTGGCTTTGGAAGGTCATATGGACTAGGCTTCGGCAGCCTGGCTCACTTTCCTGCAGACACTGGGTCACTTACAAGAAGGAAAATCAAACAAAGAGGCCATATGAGGGACAGGTAGGACAGAAGAGAAAGAACAAAACATTGGGCAACAGCCCCTTGGGAAAACCATTATGGCAAGCCCCCGATGACATAGGAAGACTCTAACTTATAAAGCTGGCAAGTAAAACGTACAGGCAAAGCCAAGCCATTGAGTTTTCATCTCTTACATCCAGGGCAGAAAGATCATTCGGAGTTGGCAAACTGAATAATGAAGTGATCAGAATATCTAAGAGGATAAAGACAAATAGCAAGAGAATGAAGACTAATCATCATAGGATCAACTGGAATTGCATGGGGGGTAGAACTGGGAGATTCTTGTCATTACTCCCCGAAACAAGTCAACTATATGATCTGTGAAACAAAAGCTTAATCAGGCAACACCAGAGTAATCAAGGCATCACTACAAGTCACCCCCAAACCCTGCTTTCAAACTCTCTAAATGATCAGAAGAAACCCATACCGAAGAAAACACTTACTAGGTATTAAGAGATATAAAATAAAAGAAGCATTCAAAACAGAAAATACAATATAAAATCTGTTGATTCACTTATTCGACAAGCATTTAATGAAAATCAGCCATGTGCTAGGTACACCAGTAAACAGAAACGTAAAGGCCCATGTCCCCTTGGGGGACCAAGCTAACAGACAATAGAGAAAGGAACTAACTGAAGGATCTATTATGTTAGTAGGTAGATACATACTCAAGTTCGAAAACCACTGCTATCTAACGCAGTGAAAAAAGACCAAATTACTGTCACAGGTTGGCATACCCTGGTGGAGGAACGGTTAGGTCAACTTCCTCCAAAGGATACATACTCACATACTCCTGGGTTTGAGTCCTGGGTCCGGGTTGGGGGGGAACAACCAGTGTGAACAATGAAATAAAAGATTAAAATAAAATGCTTCTTCCTCCTCTCTCTTCCTTCTGCATGCCTGCCCGCCCTCATTCCTGCCTGCACTTTCCTTTAAAATAATTACTGTCACAGGCAACATGAGTTACTATACAGATGTAAGGCTGACCAAAAGAATCCAGAGTCCTTGTATGATTCTATTCATTTGTGGTAAATAAATGGGTGAAATTAATCTGTTCTGTAAAAAGTCAAATCAGTGTTATCTCTGGGGTACTAGTAGCTGGGAGAGTAAGAAGTAAGAATAACAAGAAGTCATGTTGTTTCTTGACCTAGTGCTGGTGATGCAGATGTGTTCCCTTTATGGTGTATGTGTGCTTCTGGCTTGTGAGCATTATGTATGCATCTTATGCTTCAAAAGAGTTTTAAAAATTAAATTTCTGGGGTGCACCCTTGTGGCTCAGGAGGCTGAGACTGAGAGGCTGGCATGGGGCCTATATAAACCTCAAGGACCAGGGTGCCTGACAAGGGCCAGGAGAACAAACTGATATAAATAAACATGTTCCTCCCTCCCTCCCTCTCTTCCTGCCTTCCTTCCTCCCTCCCCCTTCTTCCCTTCCTTACCCTTCAGTTCTTTCCTTCCCTCCCTTCCTTTCTCTCTTGCCCCTTCTTTCCCTTCACTACCCTTCTGCTCCCTCCTTCCCTTCCTCTGTCCCCCTTCTTCTTCCTCTTTTCCTCCCTTCCCCTCTTCCCCTCCTCCCCTCCCTCCCTTCACTCTACCCTTCCCCTTTCCCCCTTTCCACCCTCTCTCTTTTCCTCTTTCCCTTCTTTCCTCCCTCCCTCCCCCTTTCTCCCTTCCCCTTCCCTCCTTCCATCCTTCCTTCTTTTCCTCCCCTTCCTCTCTCCCTCCCTCTCTCCCTCCCTTCCAAATGCTTCTTTCTCTACTTTCTTCCTCCCTTTCTTAAAAACTTAAGTTCTTTTCAATGAATGACTTACTCACGTGTCTACCCACGCACCTTAAGACCCAGTGAATCCACCTCAAGCGTACCCTCTGCAGGAACACCCTTCTGTAGCCTCTCTGTCAGGCTGATTTTTCTCATTATTCAACTTTCGAAAGCGTCACCATTACTACACATCATATCTTTTCAAATATGGAGATTCCATTTCTCCCTGTATTTCTGTTATTCTGAACTCAAGGTAGGGAGATGAAAGAGAGGGGTTTAAGGAAGGCCTCACTGAGAATACATTATTGAAGCAGAGACTTACAGGAGGTGAGGGAGTGAGTTGTGCAGATATATAAGGAACAGGGCAGAACGAACAGCTGGTGCAAAGACACTGAGGTAGGAATGAGCCTGAAGTGCTCAACAACAGCAAGTAAGTCAATGTGGCTAAAGTGGAGTTAGGGAGAGAGGGGTGAGAGACAGGACAAAGAGATGAGAGGGACCAGATTATGCAGGGTCTTAGGGGCTGTGAGAAGACCTTAGAGTATTATTCTGGGTGTGATGTGGAGCCCTGAAAGGGTTTGAACAAATAATGGATGCAGTCTAACTTATAAATAAACAGGCTCCCTGTGGCTATTTTGGGGAAAATACTTACTGTAGGGATCGAGTGGAAGCAGTGGAAGCAGTGAATAGGTAACTGCAATAGTCCTAGCAGATGACATAGAGATCTATGTCATAGATCTAGATGATCTAGAGATAAGACCAAGGTGATGGTAGAAGTGTAAGGAACCTTGGATTCTGGATATGTATTGAAGGCGAACAAGTTTGCCATCAAATGAAATGGGATGATGGGGGGAAAGCAGGTTTGAGAGGCAATTATAGATCAGTTAGACATCCAACTGGAACCAATGAAAGGGTTAAGGAGTACAAAAGTGTTGGCTATTCTATTTTGTTCCTGAATATATTTTGTCATCAATAATTCATGATTTATTTTTATGCTGGAATAGAGAAAGGTGAGCAAAGTCCCAACAGTCAAGTATTACAAAAAAACCATGAGGTTGCTTTAAAGAATTAGACAAGTTTGAATAAAATGAAATATCCATTAAGGGAATAAAGGAAGATATTGAATCATGATAAAGACTAAAATACAAATAAATAAGAATTATACACATCTTTATACCCAATAAATAAGATCAACATTCACAAAAAAACTATGGAAACCCAACAAAACTGAGAGAATTGAATTTAATTCACCTCTCTGTGCACAAAAATAAATAAATAAAAAATCGCAGAGGAGCTCTGGTTCCTTTTATTGAGAATGGTATTAGAAACCAATATCTGGGTGCTGAGTAAGCTCATTGTTACTGTGATGTTGATGCTTCTGAGACCGCTCAGCTGACATAACAAGGAAATATATGTGTATATGCTAACCCTTGTATATATCCCTATCTATAAATTTTCTGTATGAAACCGTATGTGACCATGTGTGTCCATATCAGCCTAAGCATGCCTTCATACTGATGTCTCCAACTCTAGAGTATATATACCCAAGTCCCTGGGTTCAAGACCTGGGACCCAGGTGAATAACTAGTGTGAGCAACTAAATAAAATAAAGTGCTTTTTCCTCCCCTCTCTTCATGCCTGCCTGCCTACTCACCTTCATTCCTGCCTGCACCTTTCCTTTAAAATACCAAAACTGAAACTTTACTCCCACCATCTACCAGTCATTTATGCAATTGCTCAATTCCAGTATACCTATAGGACACTAGCAGAACTGTTTTAGAAGCGTTTTGAATTCACAGAAACTGAAAAACTGCTTCCATACCATGATTTCAGCAGGACTGAGCAGGAACTGCCTTCTATCCCCCTCTTTCTAGCAGAAGCAGACAGAGACACTCTGATTTCCCTGGGGTGGTGTCAACTAGGCTATGTTGAGGAGATAATCTCTTATTAGGAAAAAGCAGCAGGGCCTGGGGACAAGGGTGGGCAGTATCGACACGGCCCAATAGGCAACTGATTTCCGTTTCTTGCTTGGAGGAAGCAGGGATAGTGTTAGCTTAGGAAGATCAATTTAGATATAGTTATACTTGGAGGCGATGTTATTATATGTCTAGATAGAAATATAAACATATTATTGTACATTTCTCTACACAGGTAATTACATTGCCAGTTTTTCTGTATATAACATTGACCTTGTGTCTTTGTGCATCTGTGAATATATTTGTTTATATACATGAATTTGTGAATGTGTGTATATATTATATACGTATAAGTGTTATACATAATATGTAATTTTGTATATTATGTATATCTGTACACACATATGCATATCTTTATATCTGTATCTATCTATATGTTATTGATTGCTATGTAGCAATTATTCTAGAACATGATGGCAGAGGAGCTTTTTCTTTTTTTGTTGTACCAAGATGGCACCCTTCCACTTAGAGGTAACTCATGGACAAAGCCTTGTTCTCTGCTCTACATCAATACTGAGGTACTGGAAATAAGTAAAGTGATCGTGACTGAAAAAACTGATGGGGGCTGTACAGGGCCAGTGACGAGGGGTTTATAGGGTGAATAATAGGGATTCTGTGAACATATGGAGTTCGGTGCTGAGTGATGAGCTCTGTGAGTTGAGATACGAAGTATCTGTGGGGTAAATGATAAGCATCTATCAGGTGAGTGGTAGACAGCTACCATCAGGATCAGTGATGGGGTCTGCTTGATGAGTCATGGTGTCTGTGTGTGATGAATTTGCGGGGAGAAAGATGAGGTCTTTAGAGTGAATGAGGGCAATCTGAGGTGAATGATGAGGTCTGTGTGAGAAGTATGGGGGATCTGTGAGCTAAGTGATGAGATGGGTTTGCTGTATGAGGAATGGGGTTCTTTGTTGTGAATAATGGTGACTCTGGATTGAATGATGGGGTCTGTTGAGTGAGTTATGGGGATCTGTGGGATGAGTGGTTGAGTATGCGGGGTGAGTGATGGGAGTTCTGTTGTGTGTATCAAGAATGTCTTCCTGTCTTTAGCTTTCTGCTCAGAGGTGACCAAGATGTAACTTTGTTCAGTAGTTTGGGATCTGAATTAGTCCAACACAAGGCACTTCTACCACGTCACCTAAATTCAACCCCAACGAGATCCAAGTCATATACTTGAAGTGCACCAGTGGGGAAGTCAGTGCCACTTCTGCCCTGGCCGCCAATATTGGCCCCTTGGGTCTGTCTCCAGAAAAACTTGGTGATGACATTGCCAACACAGTGGATGATTGGAAGGTCTGAGGAAGACGGTGAAACTGACCATTTAGAAGAGACAGGTCCAGATTGAGATGGTAACTTCTGCCTCTATCCTTATCATCAAGAGCCCTCACGGAGCCACCAAGAGACAGAAAGAAGCAGAAAAAAACATTAAGCACAGTGGAAATACTACTTTTGACAAGATTGTCAACATTGCCCAACAGATACAGCACAGATCTTGAGTTAGAGAACTCTCTGGAACATTAAAAACATCTTGGGTATGTTCAGTCTGTGGGTTGCTATATTGATGGCCGCCACCCTCATGACATCGTAGATGACATCAACAGTGGTACGGTCGAATGACCATCTAGTTAAGAACTACAAAGAAAAATGTTTCGATAACGAACCCTTTGAAAAACAAACAAAACAAACAAAAAAAGAGTTTGTTCCTTTTCTTGTTCAGTGGTATTCTGTGGTATGGATGTACCAGTTTGCTTAACAGGTTACCTCTGAAGACTATCTGGGCTGATTCCAGTCTGGGGCTATTACAAATAAATTGACTATGAACATTGACGTACAGCTTTTAAAATATATATTTTTTTGTTTTTCTGGGATAAATGCCTAAGAATGCAATTGTTGGAGTGTATGTTTAGTTTTATGAGAAACTGCTAAGCTATTTTCCAAAGTGACTGGATCATTTTACATTACCACCAGCAATGCGTGAATGACCAAGTCTCTGGGTATTCTTGCCATCGCTGATATTGTCACTTTCTTTTATTTCAGTCATTCTGATACTGGTATCTCATTGTGATCTAAATTTTTATTTCACTGACGGTTAATGATGTCCAACGTCTTTTCGTGTTTTAATTTTTATTTTAAAGGACAAGTACAGACCGGAATGAAGACAGATAGAAAGACAGGCAGGAAGAGAGAGGAGGAAGAAGTATTTTATTTATCTAGTTGCTCATATTGTCATTTTCCCAGTTCCGGGTCTTGACAGGGGACCTTGGGATGTATGCAAACTATGCACAGTGAAGTAAACCCTAGGCCACCAGGGCACATTGATCTTTTCATGTACTTGTTTGCCTTCTGTACATCCTCTGATGAAACGTCTCTTCGTATCTTTTGCCTCTATCATGATTGTTGGGATCCTTGTCCAGTAAGAAGATAAAGAGCAGTGAGCAGACAAGCAAAGGTTTATTAGGGCACCTGAACACAGGTGGACTGAGGCCAGCATGGTGTCAGTACCAAGGGAGGGGCATTGCTATTTTTTATATGCAAGAGTGGCTAGGAATCAGGAGCCAGGATATTTGGCCTAGTTTGCCAGCACCAACATGGTTGTTTTGCTACCATGAGGATCTTGGGGTCTCATTTCATGGTTCTTGTGGGTCAGAGACAAGATTTTGTTGGACACACCTGCTCTAGGAACAAAGAAGTTAGCATAACCATTTTAAAGCAAAAAGTAAGTGAGATTTATTGAAGACAGTGAACCCTTTAAGAGATAGGATAAGGGTAGGCCATATTCTAAGAGGGGAACAGGCCGCGAAGAGTTTCTAGCTGGGGTTTTTAAGGAGTCTAGTAGCCCTTTTCCCCACTCAGGGGTACCCTGGGGTGGGACAAGGGTTTTGATTGGTCTGATAGAGGTTCCATTTTAGACTGATTGGAGGACTTCAGATGGGCACCTCTTCACTGTCTGTCTCCTTCTGATTGGAGGACTTCCTCTGCTTACTTCTCCTTCTTCCCCACTTATGACTGACTGCTATCTAGCAATAATTAGATTGTTTATTTTTATACTCATTGAGTTTGAGTGTTATATATTCTAGAAACTAGTCCTTTGTCAGGTATGTAGTTTGCCAATATTTTCTCTCATTCTATAACTTGTTTTTCACCTTTCATCTTCACAAGGGATTTCTCAGCATAAAGGTTTTTGATTTTGATAAGGTACAATTGATCAATTTTTCTTTGTATGGATCCAGTTTTTGGTGTTAAGTACTCTTAGTCTAGTTCTAAATCCCAGAGATTTTTTCCTATATTTTTTTTTCCTAAAAATTTTAATATATATTTGGCATCCCTGACCCTAGGTCTTAAACCCAGGTCCACGGCTTTCATAGTCTGTACCTCAGCCACCTGCGCTACAGAGGTGGGTCCATTTTATATTTTTGTATAAGATTTGAGGCTCGTTTTGTGCCTATGAATGTTCACTTTCTCCGTCACCGTTGTTGTGAAGGCTGTACTCCACTAAACTGTTTTTCAACTTTGTCAAAAATGAATTGACCATACCAGTGTGGGACTTTCTCTGCATTTTTCAATTCATTCCATTGATTTCTGTCTGTACATTTCTACCTATACTACACTGTCCTGACGACTATCTCTATATAGTAAGTATTAATGTATGGCAGAGCCTCCAGATGATGCTAAGACTGACAGCTGAGCACTCGAAGTAGAGAAAAGCACTTTACTGTAAGCACCAGTGCTGGTTCAGGGGTATAGTTACCCAAAGCTGAGCAATGAGCAACAGGGGCTCTAGGGGAGCTCCTTTTATACTCTGAGGTAAAGACTCACCTCCCTGGCTATGTGTGGTTTCTATTGGCAACTCTTATCGGTTATGTACAGCTGCAGAACAGGGAGGCTATGCTTGCTTGTCCTTGATCACCATAATAGGACATAGCTGCAGCCTCCCTAGTAAGACGGAAAATTCCTGGCGGAATAACTTTTGCATTGGGGTCAGGGAAAAGGTCTTCTACTGATATTGAGTAGAATGATTCCTCCCATTTTTTTACTCTTTCCCAACATTGTTTTAGCTATTTTAGTTCCTTTGTCTTTCCATATACATTTCGGAAAAGTATTGTCTATGTCTGCAAACACTTTGTTTTTTATTTTGATAGAAAATGCATTAAAACTATATATTGATTTGGGAAAACTGGCATCTTCTTCTGTGTTGAGCCTTCCACTGCATCAACAAGGCATGTTCTCTATTTATTTAAGTCTTTTTAAAATTTTATCAGCATTTTGTCATTTCTGTCATTCAGATCCTTTACATGTTTCAAGTGTTTAACACAAACATTTCATTTTCTTAAAACTAATTATATTATATTTAAAATTTCAGTTTCTCTGTGTTCATTATTAATACATGGGGATTATATTATTTTTTTCAAGTTGATCTTGTGTCCAGCTATCTTACCGAACTCCCTGATTTATTCTAGGAGGTTTTTGAGTAGATTTCTTTGGATATTTTATGTAGATAACAATGTCACTTGCAAATAGGGAGTTTTATTTCTCCTTTTACAATGTATTCTTGTATTCTTGCTCCTGTGCTAATGTGATGGTTAGAACTTCCAGTTCTATGTTGAATAGGAATAGTATAGGGTGCTCCCTGGTGGCCTAGCAGTCTAGTACACCTAGGAGCAGTCCCACCTACATCCCCAGGTCCCTGGTTCAAGACCCAGAGCTGGGGGATAATAACCAATATGAACAACTAAATGAAAAATAAAGTGCTTCATCTGTCTTTCTCGTCCTGCCTGCCTACCCACCTTTATTCCTGCCTGCACCTTTCCTTTAAAAAAAAAAAAAAAAGAATAGTATAACAAGAAATACATTTGGGTGCACACTGGTGACCTAGTGGAGAAGGCCAACGGCTGTAGTCACACATCCCAAGGTTCCAGGTTGCAGACCAGGGTGGTGGTGAGGGGAAGGGGACAACCAAGATGAACAACTAAATAAAATAAATAAATATTTCTTCCTCCTCTCTCTTTCTGCCTGGCTTGCCTTCATTCCTGCCTGCCTCTTTCCTTAAAAAAGAAAAAAAAAAAAAGGAGCAAGAAATATATTTGGTCTTTGCTCCGGGTTCCTGGCAGAGTTCCTAAAACCTTTGGAATTTCTTGAATGTCAGGAATTTCTTTTGTTATTCATTATAAACTCCTTTCAAGTTTCCAGAGTTTATGTTAATGAGATGACTTAGCTGAGCCCCTGAATAGCATCTAGATGGGAAAGGTCGTCAGAAAAACCAAGTGATTAGAGGGATGGAACTTTCAGCCTACATACCAACCTCCAGGAAGGGAAGGGAGGCTGGAGATGGAACGCAATAAAGAACTCTTTTCTTTTCTTTTTTTTTTTTTTTTCAAGGAAAGGTACAGGCAGGAATGAAGGTGAGCAGAGGCAGACAGGCAGAAAGAGAGGAGATCCCCATCTACAAGCTTCATTGTATAACATTCGAACAGGATTTTCAACAAACCCTTGTCTCAAGTCTTTTTCTGATTGGGAGCTTGAGCAGCTTCTCCCTCCTTTCCCTGGCCCTAGCCTCTCCTCCTTCCTTGACTAGTGGTCACCTGGCCTCTACTTTTACCTCTAACAATTATACACCAGAACTGCTCCCCGCTACCCTGGGCCTGCTGTTTTTCCTTGCTTAAGGCTAAGTGTACCTCTAGATTTCCCTGGCTCTTCAAGGATCCCTCTTGTGCCAATCTCAGTATTTAACCAAGAAAGACAGTACAATGTGGTATAAAGCATTTCTCTTGTTCATCAGAATAGCACAAGGAAGCTGGGAACAAAATACTCTAGAACTCACTGCTGATTTTGCTGATGATGATCCTCATGCTGTGCATTAGATCTCCAGGACTTATTTATCTACAAGTTGCTAGTGTGTACCCTTAAACCACGCCTTCCCACTTCTCTCACCCAATCCGCTGTCATTTAAATTGGTACTCCCTTACAGCAATATTTTGCTTATTTTGGCTACTTTCAGGTTATTTTAGTTGTCTTCAGTTTTTAAAAGTTTAATTATGATATAACTTGACATGGATTTCTTTAATTTTGTATGGTTGAGAATCCCTCGATCTCTTGGATCTGTAGTTTTGCTCTTTTGCCAAATGTGGGACATCCATTAGTTTTTTATTCAAGAAAGTTTTGGTCCCACTGTCTTTTTCTTATCCTTCTGGGACTTTGGTTATCGTCTCACAGGTCTATGAATCTCTGTTCAAAACTTTCTGTTGTTTAGATTGGGCAAATTCTATTGCTCTGTCTTCAGGTTTACTTTCCAAGTCTGGCTGCTATGTCCTTCCGGCTGGTTTCATTCACCAGCCTTAGGCCTCCTGTTGGCAGAAGGGAATTTCAGGTCTTGGGGCCTACTAGGTAAAAGAAATATGCCTGGTTTGGCCTCTTGCTGTGACTGTGTCCCTCCTGCAGGTTCCCCCTGCCTGCCTTTGTAGGACCTTATGGAGAGGGGAGTCTCAGGCCCATTGGAGAAATAGAGCACTTCTCATGGCTTCTCATAGTTCTTACGGTAAGTGGCTCCTGGTCCATCCCCTTGGTTAGCCTTGGGCTTGTCTCCTGTTGTCAGAGGGACTTACATGTGATCCAGGGTCAGAATGAGCCTGCTTGAGTTTTCTTCTGTTGATTGATTGGGTATAGGGAATGCTAGGCTTGAGTTGCCTTCTGGTAGGTATACGGACAGAAGATCTCCACCAGTTGTGTTGTTCCTTTCGTTCTGGGATCCCAAATGATTTTACCTTTTTACCACCTTCCATGGCTTTCCTTTCCTTTCCTCATTCTTTTCCTCTTGTTTCTTTCCCAAGGTTGATAGTTGTGCTTAGCAGGAAGGAATAGGGAGAAATGGGTCTATGGTA
This sequence comes from Solenodon paradoxus, assembly GCA_004363575.1. Classification (NCBI taxonomy): domain Eukaryota; kingdom Metazoa; phylum Chordata; class Mammalia; order Eulipotyphla; family Solenodontidae; genus Solenodon; species Solenodon paradoxus. The sequence continues at coordinate 3,892 of RJWH01009424.1, read as the reverse complement.
TCTTGCCTGGTGGGTAATTTCTGTTTTTTTTAACCATCAATGCCTCTTCAGTCTGACCTCACCCTCAAGCCTCTGTTAACTCATCCACCATCACTGCCACAGTTTGCCCTTGAATATGGACTTATCTCAGTTATCCACCACCAGTGCCCATCCTTTATCTTTTCTGGGCCTCTATGAACTCTTCTACCATCCATGTCCTTGTGGTCTACAGCTGAAAACCATGTTTCTTTCAATTTAACTACCATAAATGACATATTGCCTATAATTGTGCCTTCTGACATGGTAGACACTGGCCACATATGGCTGTTGAGCACTTGAAATAAAGCTAGTGAGATAGAAATAAATTTTAAAATGCATTTATTTTGATTAATTAAAAGTTCAAAATAGATACTAATTTAGTTATAGAAAAATGTTTAAAGTATGTTTTAAACAATTTGTGAATATTAATCTATATTTTCAACTAAATTTTATGAAACCTAAGTAAAAATTAAATAATTCTGACGAAAATTTAGCATTCAAATTGAAGTGTATCTTAAGTGTAAACGGCACACTTAATTTCCCAGACATATTACAGCAAAAAAGAATGCTAAGAATGTCATTAATAATTTAAAACATTGATTATGTGTTGAAATGATGATATTTTGGACAGTTTAAATAAAAAGCATTATTAATGCTAATTTCATTATTTTTTCTTCTTTTTTAATGTGTTATCTATCTGTAGCCCCTCATGCTAAGGTTTTCCTTTCTCTTCCACCTGAAAACTTCCACCTGGAAAATTCAGGCTGCTAGTCTGTGTCAGAGAATTGGAATTTCCAGGCAAGAGTGAGAGTTTTCATTCTTACTGACATAATGTGAAATGGCAGTTATTTCTGCATAGTAACAGGGAGGATCACATTTCTTTGTCCAGAGGCTAAAGCCTGCCTTCCACACAATCATTGGCCAGCCGCCCCATCTCCCCAAAGCAATCTCAGGTCTGACTCCCACCCACTTTCACTTCCCCTGCACAGTTGTGTCATCTATCTGGCTCTCCCCATCGGGCTCTGCCCTTCCCCCTCCCTGCAGAATAATGGTGTCCGATTGGTGATTTACAGATCTGACTAGCTCATATGATGGGGGAGGCCAGAATATGGTTTTGACATTCACACATTGACTCACTGCGCCTTATGTCTACAGCTTCCCTGGTGCCACTTTGATTGCTTCCCTTCACAAGGCACTGGGGATTGCTACCTAGAAACAGTTCAGGCTGAAGAGGCTGAAGCTCAACTTCTGCAGTCATTGGCTATTACTCAGGTGCAACTGCAGCAAGACTCTGCCTCTCCCACTTGCACATAGCAACAGGGCCTTTTTCCTAGTAACTAGTTGATATTTCATTTCATTGGCCATGAGAAACCAGATCCCACCTCTCATAGGTAACTATCAGTGAGCTGTGGCATCTGACTACAACCCCTCAGACTTGGTCTAGATGTGAGCTCTCAAACTGCTGGTTTCTATTAACTCTTCCACTACCATTCCTCTTCTTGGTCCTCCAATTTGGTCATTTGTTATCTAATCCACTATCAATGACTGTTGGCAAAATCTAAATCCAGGTCCTGTTAATATTCCTATCCCTTCTCGACCAATTTTCCACCCTATCAATATTAGTCTAGTCTGACCTCTAATCTAGAACTCTGATGACTCTTCCACCATTTCATAAATGCCTTTCTTTTCTAGTTTAGCATTCAGACTTCAGTTAGCTATTCCTCCATCAATGTCCTTCTAATCTGGAGTTTGAACCCTTGTCTGTTAATTTTTCCACCATAAATACATACTAGGATTAGGCTGAACATATTTCCTTGAGACAAAAATGGGATAAAGCTTTTGACCCCCTAACAGACTGAGCTGGGGCAATTCAACTGTCCCCTTTGTCCCACTTTACAGATGGCCCTGGTTTATTAAAAACGGGATAAAATTGGTGGTCGGGAAATAAGAAAACAAATGGTACTGTCTGCTTTAAAACAGTACGTGTGGTCAGCCTAACTAGTAATGATTTCAAATTTAACCTCTGTGAACTCTTCCAACATTAATAATAACCTTGATAAAATCCATCTGATAAAAGCTACCAGGGTCCCATCCATAGTTCAACCGAAATAGGTTTATTAACTTGCTACAGCAAGGGAGATTACACACCATAGGAATTGTAGGGGGACTCAACCTAGAGTGACCAATTTATTCTGATATGCCTGGGACTTTCCTGATTTTAACACTGAAGAATGTCCCCTGTCCTAATAAACCTCATTTTCAACAAAGAAAGAAAGAAATGGGATTACTATGGGGTTTGGAAAAGAGTGAAGTTTAAATTTAAAATGTAATTTCTATTAGCCCAAAGCAAAGTAGGTTGGCATGTAAAAGGGTCAATGTCAAGTCTGGACTATGAAGTGGATTCAGGGTTCTTTTATTTAGAAACACTAAGGTAAAAATAGATGTGACATGGTGGCACCAGAGGCCCCTTCTCTGAAGCTCTGCATCTAGGTTAGGAATTGAAGCCGCTTCTCTGTGTCAAAGTGACTTGCATCCTCCAGGCAAGAATGGGATTTTTCATTCTTTCTGATATCATTTCAGATGGTGAAGTTTCTGATAGTTTATGATTTTAGGGAGCATGTGTTCAGAGTGGGGCTGGGACTAGGGTGAGGCAAGTGAGTCACTCAGCTCAGTGTAAAATTTAAGGGGGCACCACGATCCTCAGTAACCAAAATAACGATTTCGTGTAAGCAGTGTATCTTCAAAAGTAAAAATTAATGCAAAGCAATTTATTATACAAATCACTTCATCCATGATGAACAAAATATGAAAAGTTTAAATGCTTGCATTAGTTTTCTGTTATTGGAAAACAAATTACCCTCAAACATAGAAGCTTAAAACTACAAACATTTATTGTTTCACAGTGTCTGTGGGGTCAAGTATTTGCGGGTAGCTTGGCTGAAAGCTTCTGTCTCAAGGTCTCTCCCGATGTTGCAGTCAACTGAAGCTGGAAGTTTCCCTTCTAGGATGGCTCATTCATTTAAGGCAGAGGCCTCAGTTCCTCATTAGATATTGGCAGGAGTACTTGGCACGTGGACCTATGCAAAGTTTGCTTCAGTGGCCTTATGACAGCAGCTGGCTTCTCCCAAAGCGAGTGATTTGAAGGAGAGGGATTGAAGAGTGAGAAAGAGAACACAAGATGGAATCCACAGTCTTTTATAATATAATCTCTGAAGTGACACATCATCACTTCTGGCCTGAACTCTGGGCCTCTATTAATGATTCTATGTCTGTATTTTAAGAAAATATTAACTTTTTCATCATTAACCTGCTTGATTTGATAAAAAACAAACAAACAATGCCCTGGAGTAGTGGTTTGGTCTGCCGCCTCCAGCTGAGCACAGTGCACATACAGTCTAAGGACTTGGGTTCCTATTCCTACTTTGGGGGCCAGAGGAAAATATCCAAGTTGAACAACTAAATAAAATAAATAAAAATGATCCCTCCTCTTTTTTCCTGCCTGCCTCCTTGCCTTTATTCCTGCCTGCACCTTTTCTTTAAATTAAAAAAAAAAAAAACCTCTATTAACGATTTTGCTAGAAATCATTTTGTTTTATAGGTGGCAAGCCCAGGCCCGTAAGCAGTCTTCTACCATGAGTGGACGTTTATCTCCAATGATCCGCAGGTCAAGTTCTTGAACTTGAAACTGCTATTCTACAAACATCATTTTCCCTCTGGTTTGTACTCAAACCCAGGCATCTGTAACAGAGGTCTGTTTTAGAGTTCTAATTAAAAATTGATCCTGATCCAGTTGTTGAGATCTGGACCCGAGAGGCATTGATAGTGGAAAAGTAACAGATGCCCAATTTTTCAATCTATAAAAGAAATATGATGT
>RJWH01009423.1:0-22818 GCA_004363575.1 Solenodon paradoxus | reverse complement strand
TCCCACCCTGCACACACACAGGCTCACGCAGGGTGCATTTGTACACGCATGCATGCACGCACGCACCGATGGTCCATACCTATTTCTGCTTTCTTTTAGGCTTAAAGCCTTGATCAGGATAGGGAATTCTTGCTTATGAACAGCTCCAGAAACCGCAACAGCAGATTCCCTCTGCCCTAACAGTCAGGTTCAGGGTAAGCGCCGCCAAGAGTCCAACCACTGTTCACTCTGAAATGTTCAGGAGGGGAAGGGAAGGAGAAATAAAAATGTCGTTTCTGTTTTGCCACCAAGGCCAACAGTTAACCAAACCAGTCCTTCCAAAGGAATGATTTGTCCACCCATGCGCTCGCCTTTCTGAGTGGCAGAGTCCGTTTCCAGTAGAGTAGAAAAAGAAAAAAAAGCACCTCGCTGTCCAGCAGCTGTAGTCAGGAGTTTGCACCAGTCCCAGGGGATGGAAATGTTCAGCTCTCAGACTAGAAGAGATTGCTCTGTTCTAGCTGCATAACCCCAAAAGGCCATCACTTGCTTTGAGTTGGAATGGCGGGGGATGACAAAAGCCATAACCACCCTCACTGTCAACCTTTAAACTGCTACCCGTGGCAGGGCAGGTTAGTGAGACTTGCTGCCTCCCATATTAGAAGGGACAGCGGTCTTCAGAAGGTATGTTTGGGATCCAAAAGAAACATTCTTTCTCAGGGCACACCCGGGTGGTGTAGCAGTTAGGTTACCACCTCCAGCCAAGTGCAGTCCACATAGAACCCAAGGACCCGGGTTCATGTCGGGGGAGGGGGAGAGCAACCAAGATGTATAACAAAGATAAAAATAAATAAAATGCTCTTTAAAAATGTTTAAAAGGCACGCTCAGTGAAGCTCTCAGTTTTTCTGTCTCAGCCTCAGGTGAGCAGAAGAAAACCAGGACATGTTTTGAAACAAGTCATTAAGTATTCATTACGCAAAGTCTAGTCCAGACAATTGCCGGACGCAATGAGGGAATGACAGAGGCACAACATAAAGCTCCTGCCCTCACAGAGCTTACAATCTAATCTGTGGCTGGCTGCCCATTCTTACTAGAGCAGCAAAGGTGATCGTCCTCAACACACAGCAGAAACTCTTCTCCAAGGAAGCAGAGGCCTCAGCCTCCACTTGCCTTTTCAGCACATCCACTGCCCCAGCAGTATTTCAGCAAATGGAAACCATTCAACTCACATTATAGAGATGAGATGCAAACGCCCGCTAGATCGGACTTTGATATCATCCTCATTTCTAATTTCAGCCTGGACTTTCTGAAAAGCCTGCATGATTTAAAAACTGAGGGGGTCTGTGTTTAGGTGACATGCACATGATCCACATTCCTGTTTTCTGTCTTGGCCCTGCCGTGACTCACTATCACTTTTAAAGAAAAGGTTTGAATCTGCACCAGAGATGCCATTTGAGGCGGAAGGCCATGCAAAGGAAGCACACAAGCCTCTCTTTCTTTTGGGAGCCAGTCCAAAACAGCCAAGTTTTTAAAAAAAAAAATCCACCAAAACCACACAGTGATTAATTTAACGTTATTTCCTTGCAATGTTGCCAAAAATAAAGTGAACAGATATAGAATGAACAAACACGGAAATTTGTCTTTCCATCTTGTTTTGGCCAAATGCATAAGCACAATCAAAAGCAAAATCATCTGCAATCTGCAAGGTTAATTATTTGAGGGTGTTTCCCCTAATTTCAAAGCAGAGGAACCACTTCGAATTGGAATTGAAGTTCGACTGCTAACAGAGCTATGGTAAAAAACCATGCTTCCATTGTCCAATTCTGAACAAAACAGTTGTCTTTTTTTTCAACTGAAACAAGTAGAAGACAGCCCTGAGGCTTTTAAGATTAAGCCCCTGGCGAGCAACCATCCTACAATTCTTTTCCTTTACCATTTAGATCATTTGTGCTGATTTCCACTGGCTTGCTGCTGACACCCAGGTCCTCCCCAAGAAAACTTTACTGGTCCAAAGTCTTAACTCTCTTCCCCTAGTGCTGTGCTCTCCCCATATCCTTTTCAAAACCCAAATCACTTTGTGTCAACCGGACACAAATCCTCCCTCCCAACCACCCTGCCCCCAGGCCTTTTTTGTTTCTGTTTAAAAGAGGAAAAGAAATAAGCCTTAGAAAAAAACTTTGGCAATTCCTCCCCAGTTTATACTGATTTTTTTTTTTCTTAAAGAACTTATGCTCAGAGACATGTCAAGAGTCAAATAAGGAGGAAAACACTACTCCATTTATTTATTAGAGAAAGGAAAGGAAAAGATTCCTTGTCTCATGCACAAGAACTAAAATAGTATGAACTCTGTAACCTTTAATCTGCCCACAGCTTTAATCACGCCACTGCCAGGGGTCTGACATCATGGTCAATCAATAAAATAACCTTGCTTCTCCTGAACAAACAGGCTGTTCCTGAGGATATTTGATAGAGGACGAAAGGATACCCATGGTTCTCTTTTAAAATGCAATTTGAATCTATATGTGCAACTCTCCTGTAACAGGGCAGGCAAGGCTAAGCTAAATTCTTACTCTCTTTGCAGTCATTGGCCTCTCCCCGTATACCTGGGATGTGGAGCCAAAACACATTATTGAGAGCCCAGATGGTGCCCAAGCCAAGTCCCAGAAAATCAACATTGCTAGGAGGCCAGAGCAGACCAAATTCCCACCTTCAAATAAATTCTGAAATAGACCTCTAAGATCTTCTTTCCCTTCTACCTTTTCCTTCTCCCATTCTGCCCCCACCCCTTACTCCACCAACCAGAATGAAGAATCCAAGTCTAGGAAACCTGTTTCTCTGCTAAATCTTGGTCAACTTGTTTCATACAATTTTACTCCCAGCTAAATGGAAAGGAGCCAGTTCAAAGTTTTCCCTATATCTACATGCTTGTATTTGTGCATAAAACACATTCACATGCCACCTCCCACACAAGGAGAGAGACAGATCCACCCACTGAATGCACTAATGTCTTCTCAGGCCAAAACTGTGGCCAGAAGTATACTAAAGAACACCTTTCTCAAAACTCTCACAAACTGGAATACGACTCACTTCCTTTGGGAAGAAACAATGGTCCCTTTGCAGGTTATACCTAAACTTTCAACAGGCAGTGGGCAGGCAGTATAAGCACCATGGTTAGAGCCTGGGCCCACAGTCACATTGGTCTCTCTTCAAATCCTTTATCTTGACCTCCCCACGTCTCAATTTCATCATCTGCAAAATCAGAATAATGATGCTCAGACCTCATAGCGTTGTTAATGAAGATTGGGGGAGGTAATCCCCATCAACTACAAAGCACAGAGTCTGGGCATATAGTAAAGAATCAATAAAGGTTAGATATTCATTATTATTATAATTATTATTATTATTATTACTACTACGACTACTACAAAATGGTCATATTCTAGAAGGCTATAGCAATTTTATGAAGGTTGACTTTTTTTAACTTTTATTTGCAACTCAGTCTTGGGAGGGGTTCCTGAAGTCACCAAAGCCAGACCTAAAAAGACTTAGGAGACCATCTACAGGTCCAACCTCCCCCCTCTTTCTATAGATGAATATGCCAAGGCTTCAAAGACATGCCAGAGCATAAGAGAGGTCAGAGATAGGACCAGAATATAGGTTTTTATTACTCCTAGGTAAATCGCCTTTCCACTACAATGTATTATCTAGATTATTAACTTGTACACAGAAGATACTTAAAATATTTATTACATTGAATTGACTCATTTTACGAGACTATACACCTGGCTTAATGCTACTGCCAATTTTCTAATTCCAGTGGAAGCCATTCCAAAAGGTAAATGGCAACAAGGAAAATTTGAATTGGTAAGAGGGACATGTTTAGCCAGAAATATGGAGGGACCTTGCAAAATCTCTCCTCCTTAGGCTAAGACATGCAGGTAGGTGGAAGAGTAACATGAACCTCCACTAATCAATGTTTCCAGGCTCCTGCTCCAGATCTTGTCAACATCATTCCAATTTGGCATTTGCTCTGACTTAAGCCTAGCACTAACTTAAGAAAAAGCTTTGAATTGGACTCCCCTCTTTGTTCCTACCTCTCTACCCTTATTTAGATTAGGTTTTGGCATTTCCAAATCTTACTGAGAAGCTTTGCTAGTTATGTTTCTGAGATGGTAATGAAAGGTGTGGTCATTTTGGGTTCCCATTTGACTTTTCTGTACTCTAAAACAATGAACGTGGCCATGTTAACACACGACAAAGGCGATTTACCCTAAAGTGAACATGAGCAGGGAAATACTGGGTAACAAGGAGAATTCTGCTGCCCCCAACTCCCCAGGGAGAAGAATAGATCACACCATCACAGACCCTTTCTTCTTGCCTCCAAGTATGTGTGACTCATGAAATCATATTGAGTATAAACTAAAAGGAGTTTAAGAATATACCTAGAAGCTTCCTGTTTTACCAATCTCCCATCTCCAGTGGGAGATTATTTTTAATTTATTTTACAAATCATCTAAGTACAACATGCAACTATTTAAAACAAAGAGGAAAAAAATCACTCCTAACACCAACGCTTCAAACCAGACTTCTACCATTAGAGTATTTCCTTTTGTTTTATTGTATATTTGTGCTTTTACAAAGCAATAATAATATAATATGCACATAATTTTGGACCCTATGTCTCACTTTAGCATCAGCACTTTCTCCACGTTGTGGTATAGACATCATAACAATGAAATGACTGTGTAATAGTTCTTTAAATGAGTATATCAAGAGTTACTTACCCTTACCCATTCTGTAATTATTAAGACATTTAAATTGCTTCCAATTTTGTCTTAGTCTAAATATTACAAAAATAACATTGTAACTTAAGTCTTTTTCAGTATTTTGGCTTGGTTCCTAATGATAGAGAATCCCAGAAGTGAAATTGATGGGTCAAGAAGCATGAATGTTTTTAGATAACCCACTAACAAAACCTATAAAACTAGCAAAACTTACCAAAGCCCCAGGAAATCTCCCCTTCACTTAATGAAAAGTTATTCTGCTCTCATTTTTCCACCAGGGCAGAGCAGGACTCCCAGGAGGGAAAGAAGCCAAGAGAAGCAGTGTAGTATCCCAGTGCTTACGAAATGGCAGAGTGGAATGTAGGCTCCCCTGTGAATCCAGCTTGCATGCACTTGCCCCAAATTGCCACCCGGCCAAGAAGCTAATTAGTAAAAGCATCAGGTGGGTGAGAACAGGTTCATGGCCTGTAATGGCTTATATCATGTTTCATTTTTGCCCTTGGAAAGATCTGACAGTCAGCTTGAAGACATTCAGTTCTAGTGCCCCAACCTGCTTACATTCTGCAAATTAAATGTGTTAGTTTTCAGATACCAATCTTTCAGATATTTTAAGGAGCATTTTGCTGTACAGAACTAAGCATTCGAGACTGATGAGCCTGTGTGTGGACCTCTATTTTCAGCCACAGTTAAGGTGGCACATTTAAGGTCAGCCCTGCTTAATATTATATTACTAAGAGGCACCTGTTCTCAATGGTCAATGTGTTAGAGACAGAGGTTTATTTGCAGACCTGACCATAAAAGACATCCAGTCCTAAGGCAGGCAAGGCAACAGGCCAGAGATGGCCCTGGCTTAGAAAGAGCAGACACAACAGGCATTTCCTGGGCTTCTCAGACAGAGCTCTCAGAAGAGGGAAGTTCTGCTTTGCACTGTCTCCTTGAAGCTTTTCCCCTAATCCTTCTCCATGTCGTCTCAGCCCCCAACTCTGCTCAATATGGAAAATACATCCTCTCTTCTTTGTGTTATTGCCAGACTTTGTACATATATGTCTATTACAACACTCATCATACCATATTTCCCACATTTATTGAGCACGTATTATAGCCATGAATAGTACAGACCCCGGGGTGGGTTAAAAAGAGAAATACAGCACTCTAGCCCTCCAAAAGCTCCCAATCAAGCAGAGGGAGCACAATCCAATGACAAACAGAGGTGTGACAGCAGACAAGCTCTGGCAACGCAGAGGTCTCTGCAAAGAACTCTGCCTCTCCATCACCTGAGCAAAGTTTCCCAGAGCAACAGATCTATGAGCTGACTAAGAGACATGGAATCTGACTCCATGTTGAGGTAAGAGGGAAAGAGAGGAGTCCAAGACAGGTTGCTGTACACTTGTGGGGAGTCATTAACATGTGGAGAGCAGTTAAGGTCAAAGAGTGAGTTGAACAGGACCAAGGATAGAACCTCCTGACAAAAGCGATCTTCCATGGGTTGGGTGTTGTGCAAATGCTGGAGTGAGAGAGAAATTCCTTTCTTTACCCATCCCATGGTTCCCCCGCCCCATATACCTTCCATATAGACCTTGGAATATACTGCTGTTGGAACAGAAGTCCCCCAATGCAATGCAGAGGGAAAAGGTTAATTCTTGTCTTTTAAGCTTAGGTACCCAGGCAAAATTCAGTACAATGAGCTAAACCAGAAACAGAAGCTGCTAGAATGTGAGATCGTCGAGGGCATGGGCCAGGAGCATGACTTTTCCCTCTATCTCTTCCAACACCTAGAACATTAGCTGGACATAAAATATGCTTAATAATTGCACACTGAGTAAATAACTTTCCAAAGACTTTGCTAGAGTCAACACAGAAAGAGAAGGAAGGGAATAAAATGAATAACAATAACACTGTTACCTTCTTTCACGTTTCTTAGCTTTCTTCTAAGGAGACAAAAGCTCTTTTACTTCTGTTATCTTATTTGCCCTTCTCAGCAGCTCTGTGAGGAAACAAAGGCAGATGTAATTAATTCCATTTTCCAACTGCAAAAGCTCAAGCCCAGGACCTAACGATCATTTGACCAAGGGTTCACTGCTGCTTGCCAGTGTGGCTAGGATCAGGACCCAAGTCTGGTGACTTCCGCCCTGTGCATAGATAGATACTCGGCACAAACCTCAACAGAACTGACTCTCCAGTTTTTCAGAGGGCAGTTCAGAAGCGAAATTCATTAGGAAAGCAAATTCCCTCACACTCCAACAATATCTTCACCACTCGTGTGTGCCGCACCTAGAAAAAAATGTCTGTGATGTTTCCCCATACCCACGCTGGCACGGCTAAATGTAATTAATTCGCAGTGGCGCTCCACTCACAGAATTGGGAGCCCCCCATTTTGCTGTACCCCTTGTAAAGGGAGTCCCATCCGCCTCCAGTCTGGTTTTGTGTCTGAGTGGGGCTCAGGTGCCGACTGCAGGTGTGGCACCCAGCAGGTGCATGGACGGAAGCCAGCCTTTCCTATCTTCATAACAAAGGGCCTGAGTCACTCCCCAAAGGCAGCCCCTCCTCCTCCCGCTGACTTGCGAGCCCCAGGAAACCTGTCTTGACTGAGTTGCCTTTGCAAAACTAAATCTAGAGCCTGCCTTCCCAGGTAGGGCTACCATGAAGTGAAGTCAGTTTACCTTCAAATGATATAACCCAGCTAACTTTCTCACTCTCTAAAAGTAATGCAGGCATCAGGGAACAGACATACAGAAGGGCTGTCCCTTGTTATGGGGGGAAAGAGGACCACAGCAGACCCATATTATGTATTTAGCTACAGAGCACTTACTGTATTGCAAATGACCCAGAAATCGTAGGAGCAAGTATTCACTCCCCACCCCCCCAAAAAAAAAGGCTGAGTACAATGTTTGAAAGTTCAGGCTAGGAATCCTGCCCTCTGATTCCCACCACAACCCCTCTTTCAAGATAACCACTTAGCCTAGTCACAAAAAAAAACACCAGGTCAGAAAAGTCATCCCATTGCCCTAATGGAAAGTTAACTGAGAGCCTGAGGCAGGCAGAATGTTCTCAGGGGTTAAGGGGGGGGTGGGTCATCAAAATTTTCTTGGCTCCAAAAATTGTTTGTCTTTAAGAAAACAATTTGCCTCTCTAAACATGTGCACACGTGGGCACATGCATATATACAGAGAGAGAGAGAGAGAGAGAGAGAGAGAGAGAGAGAGAGAGAGAGAGAAAGGCTGAAACTAATTGTAGAAGCAAAAAAAAACAAAAGTTACCTTAATAAAATGGTTTGTCATCATTTGTCATGTTTCTCAAATTCATACAGGAAAATCAAATTAATAAGCTTTGGTTTATAGTCCATGATCCATAAAGTAAAACTGACTACTAAACTAAAATTTGATCACTGTACATAAACAGAGTGAAACAAATATCTGAACTGAAAACCTACATGTAATAAAGAGGAAATTAGATTTCTTCAAAATAGGCAATCTCAATAATTTTCCCCATCTGTAATTTTTATCTGAGTTTGCTATCAGATGGGAAAAAATGTCATTAATTCAATGAAAATCCATGCCCCTTGAAAACAACCGAAATGAGTAAGTGATGGACTAATTAAGCTGCCTAATGGAGAAGGTTTTAATTGAACTATTCTATAACAACATTCATCAAAGTTTCCAGGGCAACTTCATAAAAGGATGCCAAACCTGGCCCATATTTTTATCCCCTTAAAAATAATTCTCAATACACAGAAACACAGAGAGCTTATTTCCCTTCAACGCTGTTAACACTCAGGCCACTACATTTTCTGATGTCAGCAATCCCCTTCCCACAAATATTCCAAGTATGCACCACCGTCATTCTCCTTTCAATTATGTGGTTTCTCTGCTGCTTTACTGATTGAGTCCAGGCCTCTCGGATAATGAGAAGCATGTGCAGGGAAAACTATGCTCTTAAAAAACACATACATCAGTTTCATCTGCATTATGAGGGGGGCGGATCATTTGTCATTATCAAAAGGATCAAAATATGAAGTTTGCTATGGGATATATAAAGAGGAAAACGATGAGCATCAATGCCTTAAGTTGGGGGATGGTTATTGTGATCTGAAGCAACACCAATGAGAACAAGGGAGACAGCCCCCCCAAACCCCCCCCTTTCTAGCTTGGCCACATTTATATTTAATGTTATCTTAATGTTGCTTTGGGGGGTATTTAAGTTCTGACATACACATGGAAATGAGCCACAAATTGCACAGCAAGCATAAATATTCCATCATTAATAAAAAACAGCTGTGTATAAAACACTACAATGGCTGAGTTTCAGTTACTGGCTATCATCAGTATGTGTCACAAGCAAATATTACTCAAAACTTTCTCCCTTGACACACACACACACACACACACACACACACACACATGCACACACAAGCAGAAATTGGCTTTATTCCTTTGAATCTTTTGGAGGAGCTTTGTGGAACTCAGATCTCTATGGCATAGTCCAACTAATGTCTCCTTTTGACGCTATTTTTCATTGCCCTGGCAGATGCTAGAGTCCTCTTATTTGAACTTCAATTTACCACAGAGAATGAAAATGTTAAAACCAATTTTAAGCTGAGAGGGTCAATAATACAAACGTTGGGACAATCTTAATTACAGTCAGCAAGGCAATGGGGTACCAAAGGCCACTCACCGTATGTTAGAAGAGAGCAAAGCTCATTAAACGTGAACACCTGCTTAGGACCCTATAATAAGCCTGCTCTGCCATCATGCAAACACCTTTCATCCAATGACCTCAAAGCATGTGCCCAATATGAAGCACGCCTAGACACCTCTGTGAAGTATTAATATCCTCGCTTCCCAGAAAGGTAACTGACGCTCAGAGCAGCTAATTCATTTACCCTTGGTCACATGGCAAGTCAGAGATGGATGCGTCGTGAAAACCCCAGATACTGGCTTCAAGTCATGCAGTCTAATGATATTTCATGGAGTAGGGGAAATAGTGAAAGTGACTACAAACGCCAAGGGCCATCTATAGAGTTTTTTTAAAAAAGTAGATTTCAGGCACCTCCCGGTGGAGTATTGGCTGGATGAAGTCCACATACATCCCAAGAACCCGGTTTGTATTCCAGGCACCGGGGAACAACCAAGATGAAGAACTACATAAAATAAATTAAAATGCTTCTTCCTCCTCTCCTTCCTGCCTGCCTACCTGCCTACCTGCTCACCTTCATTCCTGCCTGCACTTTTCCTTCAAATAAAGTAAATTTCAAGAAATTTCCTTAAAAGATGTTACCATACCTATCATCTGCATTTCTCCCATGAACATATATCACACACAAAAAAATGTTCCTGTACTTAACTTGGTATACTTTATAAATACTAAAACTCAGCCCTCACTTTGCTATGCCAGTTAAAGGAACTGAACTAATGATGAGCCACTGGTTTCTAGTAATTAATCCATCCAAAAGTGGGTATCATGATATATGCACACTATACCTTTAGCATGAAAGGAAAATTAAAGGACCTTTAATTTATCCATTTCAATGAAACATTTTCACTCTGTGGGGCAGCTCTCAATGGAAGAATCCATTACATTTGGGTCATCTGGCTATGCCGACAACTTTTATTTCATTGTCTAAAATCCTTAGTTTCCTTACTAATTTGAGTCAAATTGAAGCATATTATTTTGTAAAAATATAAATTAATAAATAAATAAAAAGGAAAAAGAAGCGGTTCTGCTTTCCTGCTTTTCCTTTCTCATTTGGGAGATTTCATAGGCTTCCCCAGTGTGTAGCCCCTTGATGGGGTATCATGACAAGTGATTTAAAAATCATTGCTAATGGAAAGTAAACAGTCAGCCCTAGCCTTTTTGTGCTTAGAAAGAATGAGGAGGGATAAGAGGAAGTCAAGGGAGCAGAATTAACAGCCTTGCTAGATACATGAATACCCTCTAAATCACAGAAAGGGTTTAGGGATTACTTAGTAAATCTGTTAGTCTCTCCTGGCATTCGAGGAACAAAAGTATGTGAGTCTCAAGCGTACTCCATCAGGTTCAGACTTTGTTCCTCCGCACAGGTTACAAAGCTATGTCTTAAAGCAGACTCTAATTGAAAAAGCAACATCATATATTCCTATGACCCTAACTATGTAAAATTCATGTAAGTACAAAAACAAGGACCCAGAAGGAATGAGGACAAATCAAAGCAGGTGATCTGAGGACGGGAATCTTGATGAAGTCTGGGGCAGGGTCTTAGTTTTTTAATTTGATGTGTTGTTGAAACACAAAACACAATGCATTTATAATGATATATCCTCACAAGTTTTTTTTTTTTAAACACCGTGATTATATTTCTCACAATGGGTACACTTCTTTCTAGTAGGAATCATTCCCATTCACACCAGAAACCAAGACCTAAGAAGGGAATCATACAATTTTGAAAACTGGGTCTCAAAATCACTCACTCTGTCTGATCACCCACAATTTGCAGAGGAGGAAAGGGTAGTAAATTGAGTTAGAGGTAGATGCAGAGCCCAGGTCCCTCTCACCAACCATTTCACTCGGAAAGCTTTTCACAGATTCTTAGAAGAAAAATGCTATCAGTTTCCATTAATTACCAGAAACGATTTTTCTGGATGCTTTAGTTAGTCAAATACAATAAGTAGGCTTGCCCTGGTGAAGCAGCGGTTGACTCCACCACCTCCAGCAAAGTGTAGTCTCTATACATCCCAATGGAGGAGCAACTAAATAAAAACAAATAAAGTGTTTTTTGTTTTTTGTTTTTTCCTTTTCTCTTTTCGTGCCTTTCCTTCATTCTAGCCTGTGACTTTCCTTTTAAAAAATACAATCACGGAAAATAAAATCTTAGCTCTATGGAGTAGATAGTTCCATCCTTAGACTTACAGAAGTCCAAATTGGTTCTAGAAAGTAATATCAATTCCCTTCTAAAAGTGGTTGTAGACCAGGGCTAAATATGGCCAGCGTTAATTATAATCCAGAGTGATTTAGACAGTTAACTCCAACCTATATAATGAAAAGATTTCAAAGGCCTAATAAAGGCCTCCTTTAATTCAAGCAATAATCATTGCAAGAAAATTCTAATGTTTTCTTTTATGCAATAAATATGTTTCTGATAAGGCCCAGTTACAATGAGTTTTTACATATCAAGTCAGAATTGAAAGGTACTAAGTAGGAAAGCTAATTCTTACACAGAAACCTGTAGTAGATTCTTTTATAAAGTAAATGCAATTCTTTTTTTCCTTTTTTATTAGTTCAGATTTTGGGTGTTGTGTGTAGAGGGACAAGGTTTCTCTTTTCTCTGAGCTAAAAGGGGTCATAAGCCCACCATGCAGAAGAGTAATGCAGTGTAGGCAACCTTTTTAGTGGCCCCTATTTCCTGGGACCAAATTCTAACCTTGGACTTGGGGGTGGGACCCTAGATTTTGAACCAAAGTCCACAAAAGGTGGCAAGGAAGGAAAAAATTATTAGCAAGACTAAAGACAATATGTCATAGTAAAAACCACCAACAAAAATTCCTGGGGATAGGAAATCAATGGAACACAGTTCTAAACAAATTGGTTTAGTCCCAAGCTAATTAACTCATCAAGCAGATCGCCAACTCTCCAAATCCACTGAGCAAAGAGGTGATGTAATAGGAGATTTGGGAACATATACCCATTTGCCATCCTAAAAGGCTCAGTCATGACCACACACCTCTCCCCACCTCTTTTAGTGGCTTTAAGCTGGACTTAATGGGTGCAAAGGACAATTTCTTCCAGACAGTTCTTTAGAATAGACTGTTCATGCATTCCAAATGTTCAGTCTCCATGGAAGAGGCTACCTGGTCACAAGCATTTCCCAAGAAGGACTATATCCCCTATTTCTCCCATTGGTAACATCACCACCACCCTAAAAAAAGACAAAACAAAACAACTTCTACCATTCTGATAACTTCTTCTTGCGGGGGAGGGGGGGGACACGACGGACGGACATTTTTTGGGGATAGGAAAAGGAACCTTAAGAGAGTAGGAGAGTGTGAGAAACTCCTCTTGTCTCCAAAAGGATAAAAGGCCTTAAAAAGCTGGATCAAAGGAAGAAAGGGGGATGGGGGAGAAAGGCTACTTAATTACAAAGACACCCTTTTAAAGAGGGGGCAGGCCCTGGGAGAGGGCTCTCAGGAGAGGCACCAAAGCAGATGTACCCACTTAGAATTCTGGCACTCAATAGGACCTTAAGGTCATACCATCCATCCCTCTGCTTTCTGAATAGACTGTTCTTAAAAGACTTTCTGGAGTTGGAGTCACTCTTTACAAAATTTCAGGAAACACAGCTCCACAAAATGCCTTGGTTATGAACTAGTCTACTAAATCCTACTTCATAATCCAGAAATGAGAATTTAATGTCCCCAAACAGAAGTGCATATGAATTTTTAAATTCCCTTCCAAAATGCTTTTAAATAGGGAAACAGATCGGCAATTTTCACCTAAAAGTTACTCTACATACAAGCATGGTCAGAGGTTTGCTTCACATCTAACACTATGAAGTCAGAAAAATCACTTTCAATTTTACAGAGCCACAAACGTTTCCAAAGAACGGAGTTCTTAAAATGAAGTATCATGTAGGGCCAAAAAGTACGTGTAAATGACACCAGATAAACCCATACAGAATAATTGGAACCTGAGTTACCATCTGTAAATAGATGCAACTACTCTACAACCACCTGGCTATTAAAATGTCCCAGGCCAGTTATAAAATGTAGTTTGGTCAGGCCAACTTTTCCCCTCCCAGCTGATCTGAAACAGGATAGCCTTTAAAATTGTCGCCCTGTAACGTTCCTTCTCTCTCTTCCTGCTTTCCTTTCCCCCATTAAAATCAACTAATACACTTATTTTAAAATATAAGTAAATAATGTGTTCCCAAGTAAGCAATGGGCTGGGGGAATCTTGGTAATGGGTCTTTGAACACCAGCATTCTGACAAGCTTGCCACACTTGCACAACTGGGAGATAGGTGGGGAGGTGGCTGAAGACTACTGCAGACTCCAAAATGGTATTTCAAACTATTCTTAGCTACTAAATGAGGGTGCTGCAAGGTCTAACTAAGGTGGCTTCACAAAGGCTGGTCTGAGAAAGGACTTTTCACAAAGTCTAGCTCAAGGAGATTTAAATACCCTTAGCTCTCTATTATTGAAGATTATGGTGACTAATTCTCTTCTCAGAATGGGAGATAAGGGTTATATTCAAAAAGTCTTCAACAGCTTCCCAACTTCAATTCTGCATGGGGTGGGTGTGCGAGCAGGATTAGGAAGGAGCGCTAAAGTAGGCCCTCCAAGGTGTGAGACATCTCTTTCTAAAATATATGCTAGAGATTATACACGCAGTTTCTCACAAACTACCCTTTTCTGTCTCAATGGTATTTAGTCCCGAGCTGTAAATTATGAAGTGTCAATTTATCAGGGATTGCCGGCAGTCTACAAACTGTCACTTTTCCTATCACTTTTCCTTCTCTTCAGTTTCCTATATGATAAAGTCAATCTTGCTAGTGAAACACCAACATATAGCAACCAGGCTAGGGTCCATGAAGACACCTGCATGATCTGGCAAAACTAGTTACTAACATGTATAAAGCACATAAGAAGCAAGGTCCTCACCCTGGCTACCACGACTCCCCGACAAAAAGAGTGTGGCATTGTAGGTTACTCCTATACTTCAGGCTTCAAGAATGCATGGCCCTCGAGGGAGGGAAGTATTAACTCCCACCCCAACCCTAAGCATTTAGGACAGAAGCATCAAGCAATCTGAGATAAGCGCAGACAACCCTGCAGTGCCAAACGTAAGCTTCAGGTTCCCTTGAGTCTTTAATTCTTTTGTGCTCAATTACCTAGAGACCTACAAGGACCCCAGGAGGCAAGGAAGTTAAAAGAACCATCAAGTAGTGGTACCCACTAGCATCTCCTTAGGGAGAGGAGCGCACACTCTTTAAGCGATTTAACTTACTGCACATCCCGGAAAACTCACAGCCAGCTGCAAGCTGCAAAGAAAGTAGAATACACGGGCATCCCCACACGTATCTCGATCGACTCACTCACGCCGAGGGCACGACCAAGTTCATGCCACCATGGATTCCTGCCCCAGTTCCCCGCGAAAAGTAACCACGCGTCTCCTACCCCTGAAGGCAACGCAGACTAGGTGACGACTTTGCTCGCTTCAAGTGGCTTTGGTCCCGGGCCGGCGGCCAGGGGTGGGCAGGGGGGAAGCCCAACTCCTGGCTGCTCCCCTTCTCGCTGCTCCGTCCGGACTCTCTTGGTGGCAGTGGATGGGCAGGATACCGGGCCGGAGGGTGGAGCAGCGGATGGTCGGAGGCGCGACACACTGGAGGTGGGGGTGGTGGGGACGGTAGGAACTAAGAGAAGATGAGGCGAAAGAGAGCGGAGGTGGAGGAATAAGCCAGGGGGTCTACCAGCTTGGGCAGCCCGAAAGCTCCTCGGAAGGAAGGGGCGTGACTGCGATGAAGGCAGCTCCTGGGCGAAGGATGGGAGGTAGGGGAGGGGGACGAATGGGTGGCTTTTCTTCTTGCGGTGAGCGGCTAGGACCGCCCAGGAGCGGGGGATGGACTAGGGAGGGAGGCGGAGCAGAGGGCGGAGACAGAAGGGAGGGAACCTGCTTGGACGCGGAGTGGAGGGGGCGGGGCGGAGCGGGAGGGAGGCGGGGCCAGAGGGCGGGGAAGTTTCAAACAATTGAACTGGCGGGGTCCGGTTGCTCTGGCGAAAGCGGGTGGCGCTGCTCGTCCTCCCACTAACGTGGCACGGCTCGGTTACTGCTGCCTTGAGTCTCCAGGGCTCAGGACTGGACGGGAGGACGGAAAGGGTTTTGCAAAGATTACAATAATCATCTCCGGCAACTGTGGAGCGGAGTCGCGTGGGAGAGTCGGTGCAGCTCCCAGCCCCACAGAGGGAGGAGGAAAAATATAAATGCTAAAAAGCAGCTTCTAGCAAAGCCTGCGGAGAATAATGCAGGAAAGAGCAGCGCGCCTTCGCTTTCCTTCCCCTGTTGCTTCCTATTACCAGCAGGCCCCCACCCAGATCGCAGCTCTTGGAGACACCCCCCACTTTTCTTCCTCCGCTCTCCCCTGCCTCCCCCTTCCTCCCCTACTCCTGCGTCCCCGCCCCCCTCTCGGTGGCGGGCCGCGCAGGCGGCAGGGGTGGGGTGGGCGGGGCTCCGAGGAGCCTCCGCCCCTTGGGCGGGCTCGGGGGGGGCGCCGATTTGGGTGGGGCGGGCTCAGAAGAGTAAAGTCCACCCATCGTTCTGCAGCTACCGGTTGGCGAATCGTAGCCTAGAATTTGCTTGTGATAGGTCACTTGCGGTGCCGATCTGATTCTTTTGTCCCACCCGCCCTTAAATTAATAAAACTAAAGAAGAGGCTATTGTCTACCTCTAAAGCTATTACTGAGGAAAAAAAACAGACGTTTGCTTTCTCAGTCTCCGAAGAGAATGCGACAGTGTGTCAGTCGCCTCCGATACAACTTTATGGCACTGTCCGGCCCGCTGGGAATAAACTTTTATTCCCCCTTAATTCATTAGGCCAGGAAGTGGTGGGGGGACGTACGTGAAATGTCAGTGTGGAAATGTGTTCACATATCCCGATGAGAAAAAATGATGTTGTGTAACACAGAGGTGAGAACAGCATCCCGGAACACTGAAAATCTACCATTTTACATCGGGGAAAACGAAAGCACAAAGAAACACTAGGGGTAGCAGAATAACATGGAATTTGGAATGAAAGGAAGAAGTCATTTCGGTCTCTGGCACTTACCAGCTAGTTGAGCGACTCTTGTTACTTTGCCTAACTTCTCTGAGCCTTAATTTTCCTTTCCAAAAGTAAAGGCTATAAAACATGCTCAATTAATTTAATGGCAATAGCATATGAAAATAAAATGTGTGTGAAAACCGAACCACAACATAACACACCTGTATATATGCCCACTTGTGTATGTTCCAGAGTAGAGTCTCGTTTGTTTGAGAATCGAGTATTCGCTCATCTGTTTTAAGCATTTCCGGCCAAGGTGTGTAGGTTATGTGGCTTTCTTTTTAAAAGCCTACTCTTCCTATAGTTTGGGGGGTGGATATAAAGTTGGTTCCCTGCGGTTAGAATAATAAATTACACCTTTTCGAACCAGGGTGGGTGAGATTTCTTTTTTAAACAGTTCTGAAGTGGCGCCACTACCTAAATCTATTGTGCTTCTGGTAGTGAAAGAGGAAATCATGCTGTGTATCTCCAAAGTGAGCTTGAAAAAACAAATATGAGGAACATTTACCATGGAAACCACCATTCTCTACAGATCCATATTTCCTAGAAAATGCTAGAAGGAGGAAGCATATCTAAATGTAAAGGCCTTCACAACACAGAGCTATTATAATAAACTCATAGCAATGAAAAAGTGACATCCAATTCAAGCCTGCCTAACAGGAACCTTCTGAGGGGTCATGGATCAAGGCATGCCAGAGGAAGTGTGTTCAAAGGAAACTGTCTCACCCTGAACAAGATCTTAGAATATAACACACACACACACACACACACACACACACACACACACACACACACACACACAGGAAAAGTGGTGGAGGTGGGTGTCATGTTGTAGGGTAGCCTCCATCTGCAGAATGTTCTGCTAAGGCTGGTCAAAGATTCAGAAGCACGGGCAGAATGGATTCTCAGTAGGATCAGTGTATGTGAGTTGAGGTTAGTTGAGTGACTTTTTCATGGGGAAGGTAAGATTCTGAGTGTTACAGACATGGAGACATATGGTTTGTGAAGCGACAGAAGATGATTCTGGTCTTGTTATTTGGCGGGGTGATCTGCAGAGCTGGGTAGAGTAGGTATATGCTGATCACAAAAGCAACAGGGGGCTTGCTAAAATGAGCAATCCTGTTAAAATGGAAAAAGGAAAATATGCATGTGTTAAAATTAAAATAAAATTGTACTGAAAAAAGTCCAGTGAAGAGTTCCTCTCCACCTCTGTTTTCATAGTCTCTTTTCTCCCTTTCTGCCTGTGAGTAATCTTCTTAATATATCATGTGCACATATATATTTATATATTCCATTTTTGCTCTTTAGAAGTGGGATCATCAATCACATCACAGCTTGCAGTTCTTTACTCAACAATGTCTCTTAAATATCTTTCCATCTCAGGATTCCTTTACCTCATTCTTTTTCAGGATAGCTCACTGTTCCATTGCATAGATATGCCAAAATTCTTTTACTTCTTTCCCTACCGAGACGTGATTCGGGCCATTCCGCAACTTTTGCCATTATCGAAGATACTGGAAGCAAATCCTACTAAACAAAGTTCTGGTGATCGTGCTTGTAGGTTGCCCTCCAAAGACTTTTCCAACCTGCCTTCCCAGTTACCGGGGCCTTCATACAATGGAACCCCCTAAAACACTATTCCTGCAGCACAAATTTCGCCTTAGGCATTACTGTCCTCCACATGGAGCCAGCACAGCTTTGAACTAATGGCCGTCAGGGTCTCTATGAGTCACTTCTCAGACTGTGGTAAACAACAGGATTTGGGGTACCTGGGCTTTATGCAGGTCAGCTAAGCGTCCTAGGTGTTCCTTTCCTCCTGCCATGTAAGACTTCTTCTTGGTTTTTACCCCCAAAACCCTTCAGTTTGTTTAAACTGAGTTTGAATTGAAAGCTATGCTTTACCAGCTCTACTTAAAAGAAGGGGAGGGGGAGGCCAACATCAGCACACATCCATGGAGCTGCTATTATGGACAAGACTGAAAAAACAAAGAGGGATGAGACTTGGCTCCTGCCTTCAAGGGTATATACATAAAGAGACAACTAAGTAAAGTGTGGTAAAAGCTCAATGAAGGGGATTGACAGTAAAAGCTGTGGAAGTTGAGAGCAAGGAGCAAAAAGTGGTTCCACAGAATGAGTTTATACAGTAAAGTATGCCACACACGTTTAACTAATCCCTATAGCATCCCAGTGTCTTCATGTCCGAAAGGTAAAATATGGAGAAATCTGGGGTAGGGGGCGGTGCTATTCCAGGAGAATTAACCGCTAGCTGTAAAACACCTGTGTAAAGATACTGGGTTGCCTAACTGCTGCACATTAAAAACCTCCATCTATCAGTAATGGATATATTGATCGTTTTAAGCTCAGAAGTCAAGAGTCTCCATCCCAAACTTAACCACCTGTCTTGTTTGGCCTTTTTATTTGTCTGCCATCAAATGCAACTCCTTTAACATGCAGTGAAAATCAATGGTGGTGCTATAAAAATAAGAGTCTATCAATGCGCCTTGAAAACACTATGCTAAGTGAAAAAAGCCAGACACAAAAGTACCAATATGCCAGGCATCTACTTCTAGGAGGCACCTAGAGTAGGCAAATTCATAGAGACAGAAAGTAGAATAATGACTATGGGGGAAGAATGGGGCCTATTATTGTTTAATGAACAGAGTTTCTGTTTGGGATGATGAATATGTTTTGACATTAGTGATAATGGTTTTGAATTTTGAATATAACAACATTTTAGGTATATTTCTTACCACTGAATTGTATACTTAAAATGGTAAAGTTTGTTATATATTATATATATATTATATTTATATTTACCATATAAATAATTTTAGTTAATAACCCTCAGGCTTGGGTGTCAGAAGACAAACAAAAGCGGGAGGTTGCCAGGAAGGCAGGACTCCTGGGGAGGGGGCAGACTCATTAACACTATAAGGATGTAAGCCCAATGTGGCCAGGACTCCTGATTTTTCAAGAGAATCTAGAATTCAAATACCGTTCATGTAAAATGTCCTGGGTTTTAATTTCGACAACAAACACACGTTTTGACTTTTTAAAAGTCTGCCCTTTGCAGGCAGTAATTTTGCCCAATGTAGGAAAAGCAGGAAGGAGAACTTGACCTATTGCCTATTCCTTAATCCCTGACTAGATTCTTCTAGAAGGAAAGAAAACAAAGCCATAGTGCTTTACAGTAAATGACATTCTCCTTTCCCTCCAAGTCAACTAGGATTGTGAAATGAGCATATCTTCGAATTGCCTGTTGAACAACCAAATCATTAAATGCATTTACAAAAAAAAACTAAAGGAAAGCACCTACCTCAGGGAAAATAAATTCTGAGGATTTATGGCTCTGCAGTGCTCTCCCCTCCCCCATCAAACAAAAAAAACAAAAGCAACAGCCTAGAAATATATCATACAAATAGTAAGAAACAGTCTTCTCCAGGACACCTACTGAAGTCTGTCTTCTATTTAGCCCTGCACATGCAGATGAGAAAATAGCAGCTTCATCTGAAAGGGAAAGGAACAAAGACACCTACAACAAGCAGAGTTCAGTGCTCTTCCTTTTGGATCCCCCATTCCTCCTCTCCACTCTTCCCAAGCATATCAACACACACACGCACACACCCGTGCCTGGACACACGTGCACACCCACAGTCCAGACACAGGAAGTTTCAAGCTTGATCCATGTGTAGAAAAGAGCAATGTGGGAATTCAGGAAACAACACCAGAACTGTGCTCCAAGGCCAAGACCTGCTTCAGCATTTGAGAGCCAAGTTAGTCCTGGTGTAGTTGTGGGCCCCAGCATTTTGGAAGTAAATTGGCTGTAGAAAAACAAAACTGCCTGTAAGTCTATTCCCCAAGCACCTTCTGGGGTCCTGTTTGAGTAACCTAGGGTCGCCTCTTATGATTTATGCAAGACTTCACTTCAGCTTAACTAAATACTATATCTCCTTCAGCAGCTTGAGTTTCTGGAAAGGCCCAGACTGTCCATACTTCTCAGTAGGGTTTGTTTGCAAAGTCCTAGGTTAACTGGATCAAGAGGGTGGCAGGGAGGCAGAGGGAAACACATCAAAGTCCGCACTCTAAAAGGTGGTGGGATGAGAGAGAGAGTATAAATTAGTCTATGATGAAAAACAAATCACTGAATGCAAGTCGGAGGGAAATCAAATTCCTGGGCCAGTAAACTCTTTCAGTGTACAAAGTTAGCAGGATTTAAAGGAAGTCCATCCCCTGACATTACCCTTTACAAATAAACTTGTGATTGATTCCGTGCTCTCTCTGTTTCTCTAGTTGCCAGAGTGTCTAAGAGTTATTATCCCGGTTGGAGGAGAGAAAGGCTGTGACTAGAGTAGAGATTTATCTTCTCTGGCACACTGCCTCACTTTGGGACCTACAGGGAGAAGGTAGGTCAATGTCATATCAGGATGATTTAAGGCAGGCCCGCCTTGTCGTCCCCAATCAGCCTTCTTTTCAAATCTGCTATGGTCCAGTGAGATTTAGACAGGAAAGACCCTTGTTAAAGTGCAAATTGTAGCTGGGAAGGGTTAAATATTAAGCCATCCTTGGTGTGCTATGATGAAAAGGGTAGAGACTTGGAGTCACTCAAGCCTAGATTCCAGTTGCAGTTCTAATTCTTACCAATGAGGTAAATGACTTAACCACTCTGGGTCACAATTCCCTCATCCGTGAAGTGGGGATAATATTACTCCACCCTGATTACTGTGAGGATTAAATGAAATAACGTATTTAGAGTCCCTATCATGAGGCCTGGCCTTTCATAGTCACTAAACGCAGTTTATTTATACTCCTCCATTCAGTTTGTTATGGAATTATAAGGGAAGTAAGATGATGTGTTTGCTTAGTGTTTTACACAGATCAAGATTACCAAGTTTTCGTTCTGTCCCTAGCTACGTGGCTTTGGGCGCATTTAGAGCCTCAGTTTCCTGATTTGTAATGAGAGTAATAACACCGATTTGATAGGGTACTGATGAAGATAAAATTATAGCCACATACAAATATCAGCTGATAATGTTATTTACAATATTTTGTGCAATGGGCTTAGAGTTTACTTTTCTACCAAATAGTTTCTAATCTAAATCAGTGAATGGTTTTAGCAAGAGGGTTGGAAATCCTTAAGCAATGACAACTATGTGTTTCTGACTTCCTGACCTTGGCTAAGGAATTTGGGGTGGTGCTGGAGCAGCTGTGGACATGTCGGTTCCAAGCAGCTAGACCTCCTTCCTCCAAGATGTTCAAGGTGGTTTGGTAGGATGTGAGCCAAAAGTGAGACACTGAGGAACGGCTGCAGGAGATCCCAAGCCTTTCTTGTTATGGATCAAGGACATTCAACTTGCCAACTCTTTGAATTCTGTACTTTTCGCCTACCTTTGAACATTTGCACATGCTATATTCTTTCTGTCTAGGACACTATCCATATCACCTCCCCCTTCACTCCACTCTTTTCCCACTCTTCAGCTCACTAACTCAGTCTCATTTCTTAGTCTGCAACTTAAATATCACTTCTTCGGGGAAATATTCCCTGAGCAGAAACCTCTGTATCTCAGTCCTCTTTATCTTTAAAGCTTCATGTGAATTGTTGATGCCTTGTGATAAACTACATCACATGTGGTTTCACTATAAAAAAATTTAAATTACTCACAAGGCAAATTATTTAAGTTCATCTTCCAGTCTAGAAAAGTGTTGACCCAGGAACAGGATTCAGACTTATCTGTAGCTTTGTGTGCACCATGTTACTTTCTTGACTACCCCCTAGGGCTACTCATGGGCTGGCCCTACTTAGTACTTTTGATTTTTTCAAGGAAACATGAAGGCAGGAATGGAGGTGAGTAAGCGGACAGAGAGGAAGAAAGAGGAGAAAGAAATAAGTTTTGTTTACTCTATTTAGTTGTTCATCTTGGTTGTTCCCCCAGCTCCAGGTCTCACATCTGGGTCATTGGGTTGTGTATATATGTATATATATGCTAGGCCACCAAGACACTGGTTCAGCTAAGTACATTTTTTTCAGTTTCTCCAAGTAGGTGTTCGCACATAGCTACATGATCTTTAAGGTTCTGAGCAACTCTTGACTGCTAGAATGCTAACAAGTTTTCTGAATGCTGGAGTCAGAAGCTAAATCAGAACTGCTATCCACATCCTCCTACCCCCTTGCTCCTTGATCGTGGTGTATAACGGGGAATTCTGAAAAGTGGTGAGGAAATGTGGGTGCAAACAGTTTAAGCAGAAGGTGGTATGTTTATTGGGGCTTAGTGAATG
>RJWH01009422.1:0-22830 GCA_004363575.1 Solenodon paradoxus | reverse complement strand
GAGGGGAGAAGGAAGTGCTTTTATTTATTTATTTTAGTTGTTTTCCTGGCCCCAGTCCTTTGGTTTTACATGGTCTGTTCCACAGTTGTAGGATTAGTGCCTGAAGCCACCAGGGCACACCTGACTATTTTCTTAAGATAAATTCATGAAAGTGGAATTGCTAGGTCACAGAGACTACAGACTTTTAATGCTTTGTGGTGTGTATTGCCAATTTTCCCTAACGAAAGATGACACCAGTTAAATACACACATAATGTATAAGTGACCTCTGTCTAAGCCCCTTATTGGATATGGGGTTTTCTTGTTTTGGTTTTCATTTTCTCTTTTTCATTGTATTAGCTTTTAAGCCACCTTAAGTCTTGATTAAGATATGTGGAATATAATAAAAAATGAAACAAAATCTAGTAAAATAAAAAATAGTGTGACACACATCAAAATAAAGCTTAAGATATTTCTAAATATTCATATAAAAATATACTTAAATGCATGAAAATATGTAATCCATGTTGTCTATCCTTTGCTGAAATTGTTTGGCGTCATGTGATTCCTCCAGTCCTCCCACACACCTGCAAAAAATAAAAGGTTCCAGAAAGGAAATTCTGTACAAACTCAAAATGTTGTTAATCAATCTTCAATACACATGTATAAGCTAATAGCAATAAGTTGATGGTTCACCAAGTTCCATAGCAAAATAAAAAGCAGACCAAGCATGAGAATTTGTGTCATACAGCAATAGAATGGTAGTTGAGAAGGTATTTTATTGTCCATTTCTCAAAAAGAAAACTTAGTGTCATGTTTTATAACATCCATTGATGTTCAACCACCTTTGCCATCAATTACCTTGTTAGTGTGTCCCATGCTTTATAGAAGAAAATGCCTTTACTGACAGACTATCAAAAATAACAAAAACTATTTTGTAACCTTTAGGGATGGAATACTACTATTCCATTCAGATTCTTACCTGATTCCCCTTTTTATCACTGGATAACATTTCAAGTTTTATGTATGTATGTATGTACAGAGAGAGAGCTATAGAGAGATAGAGAAAAATGCGTGTGTATATATGTACGTATGTGTGTGTATCTGTCAGCCTAGAACCAGTTAAATGACCTGCCTAGTACCTTCAATGAAACATTCACCTGGTTCTTCTTAACATCAGTCTCTTCAAATTGTGCTGATATTTCTGAGGGAAAATGACTTAGAAAGTGAATGTATTAAATAGCTTCCCCCCAAAATTCATGTCTACCTGGAACTTCAGGATGTGAGCTTTTTTGGCCCTTTACACATATAGTCTCATTAAGATAAGGTCATACTTGTTTCAGGGGGAACTACATCCAATAATGTTGTCCTTATAAGAAGGCTATGTGGACACACATGGAAAACACTATATGAGGATGGAGGCAGAGACTGGAATATGTGTGCAAACTAAGGATTGCCCAGCAACCACCAGAAGTTAAGACGAAAGTATAGAATAAGTTCTCCCTCAGAGCCTCAGAAGGAGCCATCCTGCCAACACCTTGATTTTGAACTTCAACTTACAGAATTGTGAGAATAAATTTCTGTTGTATTAATTAAGCCACTCAGTTTATGGTATAGAGGTAAGTACATTGATACAAAAAGCATCTATTATAGACTTTTGATGTAGTCTAGGTGTGGCATCTGTCAACAGGTTGATTGGTATGATCTGGCATCTTAGTCCAAAGTTTCCTTCATCTTAAAGTTCCATGTATGTTCTTCTTTAAGTGTCAACTCAATCAAAATGAATGACATTTCCAAATGATAGTGTATTCTTAGTCAAGGATATGGGAAGCTGCACTAACTGTCTATATCTTCCAACAAGCATTGACACTCCTTTTCAAGTAAATATAAGTGAATCATATCTCTTTTACAAAGTGCCTTTTTCCACCTGATAAGCTGTATCAGTCAAATCATAACTCTGTATCAGAAACCATATAAAGTACATAAGAGCCAAGCTTTACTAAGCTTTGACCTTCATGAAATGCTAGTCATTTCAAAGACAAATCATATTTTCCATATTACAATAGAGCAGTATCTTTTTTGATTTAACTATAGTAGTACAAACTGAAAATATTTAAATTTATTTTACTGTCTTATTAGAGTTTTCTCACAAGGTTCTGAATGTTAAAGTGAAACTTCATGTCTGTAGAGAGGAACTTGGAAAATCAATCATACCTAAGAAACTCCATTAAGTACAAAACCAAGTTAGCTTCTTTATTAAAAGGAGATATTGTCATTAAAATTTCTATTTTTTTTAAATAAACATAGTGCAAAACAAAATGGAAACATTTAATTTTGTTCTGTACAGAAATGGAAAACCAATCACCTAAGTAGATTGCTTAGGGGAGAGATTCTAATCCCAAGTTAGTCTCCAAAGCATTTAGTGCATTTAGCTATGCTGAATCTAAACTACTTTGAGGGGAATCTCTTTGGTATATAGTACAGACATCAAATTAACTACAGAATCATTAACTTGTAGATCATCGAGGTAACTCTTGATTTATTTTACTGAAAAAGGTTGTTAATTAAAACCTACCTATACTTCTGTATCTCCTGTATTCTTTGAAAACATTTCACCAAATATAATTGTTTATTTTGTTATTTTAACATAATTTTGTGTAGCTATTAGTACTTTTGATATTTACAAAAATCTTAAAAGAAGCATGGATAATACACACTCAAGACAATGAAGTAGAAAGATCTTGAACTCACTTCCTCTTTCCAGACAGAACAAAATTGCATCTAGATGCAAACTATAGCCTTAGAAAAAGAGCTGAGGATTGGGAGACCAGCATCTCCACAAGGAAAAGTGATTTAAACATCAGAAAAGGGTAAGAAAAACTGAGAAATGGTCTCACAAAGATCACCACCCAGGCAGTGCAGCCCTAAGTTAGGAGGGACACCAGTGATATAGAGCCTCTTCACAAGGACTAGAATATTTACTCTACCTCATACTCCAGCATCTAAGAACTGCATCCTAGACAGGAGCACATATTTCTTGGTGTGAAATACAAAGGGGCTTTTCATTGGAGAAAAATAGAATTTGGGGGAGCAGAGAACACAGGACATCAGGGGGAGAATCTGATGAAATGTGCATAGATAAAACTGAAAGTTTTTCATTTGTTGAATAAAAATTTCATCAAGAGGAATAAAAAAGAGAGAGTCCTTCAGTGAACTGAGATGCTGCTGGGTGTCCTCCCAGACTCTCATTTGTCTGTGTGGTGGTGGCACAGGAGGACACTATATTAGAATAGAGTCAAAGGTCAACCCTCCACTCCTCTGTCATCAACAAACTATGATACAGTTTGTTCTGGTTACAGTTCTTATGGCTATCAGGGCAGCAATTGCCTAGGATAGGAGCAGGCAACCCAAGCCTACAACCTTGGCACTGATAGCTAAGAATCTTCCTGCAAAACTCTGTGGAAATTCCATCTCTGCCACAGCAGCCTCTTTAAGGGAGAATCACAAGAGATGCCAGCTCTCTGAGAAGTAGCTGTCCCTTCCATGGCCAGTTATGGGGTTTGCCTAGAGCTCCCTGGCCCTTGGGAATTGGAGTTCCTGCCCCAGACTTATACTTTCCAATCTGAAATCCTATCAAAGGACTATAATATTAAGATAGTGAAATAAAGTCTTTTGGCTTAATCCATAGAAATAAATACAGGGTACAAAAAAACAAACAAACAAATAAACCACAAAAAAACCGAAGACAGAGACTTTACCCGAAATTATCAAAGCAAATCTCCAGAGAAAGATCATAATGCAACAATTAAGTGAACTACCTAAAGAAGATATCAAAGCAACAGTCTTGATCCTCCCTGAATTTAGGAAGCAATGGAAGAAAAAAAATATGATCTACAACAAAGAAAGGAAATATGAGAAAGTTTCAAACAATTTATAGAGTTAAAGAAATAATTGAACTAACAAACAGAGGGCTCAATATCATACTGGAAGAAGTTTTCAAGCAATCAGTAAACTAGAAGTTAAAACAGTGAAAAGCACCAAACAGACAGCAAAGAAAAAAAGAATGAAAAGAAATAATGATAGTATCAGAGACTTATAGGACAGCATCAAGAGGAAGTACATTTGCATGATATAGGTTCCAGAAGGAGAAGAGGAGAGAGAGAGAGAGAGAGAGAGAGAGAGAGAGAGAGAGAGAGAGAGAGAGAAATCTTAATAGAAAAAACAATAGCTGAGAATGTCCTGGGGGTGGCGACCTGGAAGGAAATGAAAACAGACATTTAGA
Source organism: Solenodon paradoxus (assembly GCA_004363575.1). Classification (NCBI taxonomy): domain Eukaryota; kingdom Metazoa; phylum Chordata; class Mammalia; order Eulipotyphla; family Solenodontidae; genus Solenodon; species Solenodon paradoxus. Next base: position 18,570 of record RJWH01009422.1, on the reverse strand, counting down.
TCCAATAGGCTCAAACAGATCCAAACAAAAGAAACCCTAAATAAATACACACCAAGACACATTGTAATTAAAATAACAAAAACTCAAGATAAAGAGAGAATTTTAAAAGCAACTAAAGAAACTTGAGTGCCACAATTTGCCTCTGCAGGATCTCTTCCTCAAACCCCCAAATCAAACAGTCATATAAGGTAAACTTAATTTTAGATGCCCTTCCTAGAATTGATGCAAAATATATAAAATTGAACACATCTTCCTCCCAGAAAATTAATTTTTCTTTCATAGCAATCTACATTCAGAAGCTAAGATTACTTTGATTCTTCTCCCCTAATCCAATTATCAAATATTTTCTTTTTTTAAAATAGTGTCTTTTATATCCATCTCTTCCTTTGTTTTATCTTCCTATTGTTGCCAAAAATTACCAGAAATTTAGTGGCTTAAAACAACATGAATTTATTATCTTACACTTACAGGAGCCAGAAGTCTGAAATGAATCTTCCAGGGCTAAAACTAAAGTATTGGCAAGGAATACCTGTTAGGCTGGCCCAGAGGAACAAAACGGCAGCAATACCCGGGTGGAAAACAGGTGGCTGACGTCAGACTGAGGGATTGAAGCCCACAACTGGAATCACAGGACCAATCCCAAACCACGACGTATGAAGCCTGCAAAATTTCTGCTTAAGAGCGAGCTTCCCTTTGTTCGGGGGCGACTTCCCCAGCCCCGGTTCTGCAGACCAGAGAACCTCGCCCAGGTGCGCAAACCCCAGTAAAGCCCCGGCTATTCAACTTTTTGTCTGATTGGCATTCTTTCCTCGGAGGAGCCCAGAGAAAAAAACCTTTCATTTGGTGCCGAAACCTGGGAGGAATTTTTGTCTGCTGAGGACCTCTCCTCTTACTGCTCCCCAGGAGGCCTCGTGGCCACCCCTCCAGTCCGGACTATGAACCAGGGCAAGTCCCATCCCCCCAAATTTCTGGTCCCCAACCGAAATCCGGGCCCCTGGGTACTGATACCGAGAGACTGCTCTCACGACAAATTACAACGCTGGTCAGGGTGACCCTCTCAGAGAGGCTGCTCTCCTCAGTTACCGGGATCTGAGCGCCAGAGGAGACGTCCTTGGACCCAGACTCCCATTCTTCTGACCGGCTCAACAGATTGGGTTGAGGGATGCCAATTCCCTATCTGTTGTTCCTTGGGGACCAAAAATGGGAGGGCAAGAATCTATTACGGCCAAGCCGTTATATCAGCCCCGGAAGGCGCTTTTGAATTAGCTACCCTGATGGACTTAGACAATTTCTGCAGACGGACCAGGAAATGGTCTGAGGTTCCCTATGTCCAGCGCTTCTGGGCTTTGCGCTCCCGCCCAGACCTTTGCGCTCAGTGCTCCACTTCCAAGGCTCTTCTTGCCCGCGGCAGTTCGGAGCCTGGCAGACCTTCCTCACCCACTGCTCCAGAACTTCCTTCCTCCTTCTCTGACTCTCCCGAAGATCTCGCCTCTCCTCCTCCTCCCTCCCCCTATCAGCCCCAGCCAAGCCCTCCTACTCCTGATGAAAGTCCTTCCTCCTCAATCAGCTCTCACACTCGCTCCCGCTCCCACCGAAGTTCAAAACCCCCTGACTCCAGCATCTGCCCCCTCTGGGAGGTGGCGGGGACGGAGGGTGTAGCTCAAGTCCACGTCCCCTTCTCCCTGACTGACCTCTCTTCTATAGAAAAACGCTTGGGCTCCTCTGCAACCCAACTAACTTTATTAAGGAATTTCGATACCTAGTACAAGCCTATGATTTAACCTGGCATGAACTGCATATTATCTTAACCTCCTCTATGACCCCTGACAAACGTGACCATGTTCAAACCGCCGCCAGGACATATGCCGACCAAGCACGCGCCACCAACCCCCTCATGCCCCTGGGAGCTGAGGCTGTTCTGGAGGCGGAGCCAGACTGGGACTACCAGGTAGGACAGGCAGCCGAAGGCACCGTGACCATGGTTGAACACCTCATAGCAGGATTGAACCAGTCAGCCCAAAAGGCAGTCAAATATGACAAACTCAGGGAAGCGATCCAGGGACCTGGACAAAACCCAGCTTTGTTCCTTAACAGGCTAACAGAGGCCATGTTACTCCATACCCGCTTAGATCCAACATCTAATGCTGGGGTGACTGTTTTGGCTACTCTTTTTATCTCTCAGTCAGCCCCAGACATCCGAAAAAAACTGAAAAAGGCCGAGAGTTTGATTGCTACATAAGCTCCCTGTTGCTGTAAAAGATCTCTTTCCCATAGATTGACAGCTATGTTGGAATGTTAGGCTGGCCCAGAGGGACAAAACGGTGGCCATCCCCGGGGAAAAAAAGGTGGCTGACATCAGACTGAAGGATTGAAGCCCACACCTGGAATCACAGGACCAATCCCAAACCACGAAGTATGAAGCCGGGGAAATTTCTGCCTAAGAGCGAGCTTCCCTTTGTTCGGGCGCGACATCCCCGGCCCCCATTCTGTGGACCAGAGAACCTTGCCCAGGTGCACAAATCCCAATAAAGCCCTGGCTATTCGACTTTTTGTCTGATTGGCATTCTTTCCTCGGCAGAGCCCAGAGAAAAATCCTTTCAGTACCCTCTGAAAAGTCCAGAGGACATTTTGCTCCTTGATTCTTCCAACCTCTAGAAGCTTCCCACATCTGTTGATTTGTGATCACATACTAATCAATCTCTACTGCCACAGTCACATCATCTCCTAACTTTGATCTTCCTGCCCCCTCTTATAAAGATCCTGCAATTACATTGGGCAGGCCTGTATAATCCAGGATAATTTCCCCATCTCAAAACCCTTGATCACATCTGCAAAAATTCATATATAAGGAAATCTATTCACAAGTTCGGGAATCAGAGCACATCTTTGTGGGACCATTTATTCAGTCTATTATTCTCTACATTTCTTCCTCAAACCTAGTTTGTTCTTTATTTGTGTTACCAAGTTTGCTTTGGTTTGTTTTATTTTCCCAATTCTTTAGTACTCTGCATTGGACTCCAGAACTCTAGTCCCTGTGTCCTTGCAGGAAAGAATGCACACGAGGCACATATATGAAAAAGAAGTTTTTTGCAAAAGATTTATTGCTAGCAAAAGAAATGTAGGTTTATTAAAGAGATAGTACATCATCAGAGCAGAACAGGCTGCCCCAACTGGTTTCATCAACACATGTATTCCTTCCTGGAATTGATATTCCCCTCTTTTCCTCCATTAGGCCTTCCTCCTGGGATGGATTTTGCTCCTGTCTTTCATTTTGGTTGACAGGTAGAGTTACATAATCAAATTTATAATGCACATGTTCTTTCCCATGAAGGTGTAAGTGAAACCAACAGGTTGGGGAGTGGGAGTAGAATCACAAATGCTGATTGTATTACAATGACAGTATAGTGAGGGAGATCATCTAAGGCCAGGGTTTCACACTCTGCACATTTGTCTCCATCCAGTTCCTACCTGATCTGCTTAAGACAGGACTATCTGACCACTGTGTCTTTCCTCCTAAGTTATTTTTATTGGTTGGACCCCTTATGTCCTTGTAGTTAATCAAGAGGTATTTCCCCATCTTATGTCCAACTGACAGTGCAGGTCTGTTCATACTCAGTGCTCAGAAAGTCCCAGAATTTGAAAGATGTCTCTAGCCTTGAGAGGGTTTTACTTAATGGGACAGTCTAAGTTTGTTAGGGACTCCCACTGGCTCTCATCTCTATCTAGCAAGTGTTCCTTAGTAGGACAGCCTTTATCTGTTAGGGCTTCTCACCAGGCGCTCTCATGTCAAGCTAGCTCCCTAACATTTGTGTCCATGGACTACTTTAACATTTCCCTCACTGACTTTTCTGACACCAGCCTCTTTCCCAATTCTCCTGGTAATTCTAGTTATGACAAAATTCATCAAAACTTAGTTTTTCATCCTGCTTCCAAGACTCATTCCAAGACCCTGCCCCTAGCTTAATGTAGCCCAGAATTGATCTCTCTTGTCAAACTGACCTCCACACTGTCCTCCTGACTACACAAGCCAAGAATATCCCAGTGTTTGTTCACATTGAAACTCCTTTCACCTATAAAATTCTCCCATTATACTGAAGTCTAACCTAAGTCCCAGGAAGTCAAATCAATGGTTCCAACTCTCAGCTCAGAATTATTCTACTTTCTTGGACATTTTATGGCACTTTTTGTTAAGCTGATACTTTAGCACTTATGACATGCTATTAGGTATAGACCTTATGTCCACCACTTTTCCACTCTATGATCTTAGAAAGTCATTTTTTCTTTCCATGTTTCTATTTCTTTTCCTGTAAAACTGATAATATTTCATACCTTACTCATGGATTATTAAAAGAGTTCAAAGATTTAACAATACACTTAAGATGGTCAGTACATAACTTTCAATATGTGTTACCTCCTCCTTTTTCTTCCTATCATCTTTTCATTCATAGCTATATTAAAAATTTCTTGAGGGAAGGAACTATTTCTTATACAATATGCCATAGACATATTCAACAAATGTGTCTCTTATCACTATTGTTGATAATAATAATTATGACAATATAGAGAATAAAATTATCATATAAATTTCTATATTCTTTTTTAAACAAAAATGCTGTATTTATTAACTAGAATTATTTGCTCATTGACTTTTCCTGTACTTTGATTTAAAAAGTCATGGAAAAAGAATACCATGATTCTTAACAACTGCATTTTAAAGTTACTTATAGCCAATAATGTATCATTAAAATATGAATGTGCAAATAATTCAAAAATTATGACAATATAAAGAAGCATTCAAATATTGTTCTCAGAACACTAAAGGGTCCCAATTTCTTTTCTCATTCTGGTGATATAAGTGAACACTTTCTCTTCTATTAAATTGTTTAGAGATTTATGCTTGCTTCACTGTGGAAACATCTAAGGACAATGATTAGCAAATAACTGAACTTTATCAAGTATTGGCAGAAGGAATGAATCTACTAGCTCAAGGATCTGCCTATCATGTTGCCTCCTTTACTCCTAATTTATCATCTGGAAAATAAAGAGGTTTTTGTTGATGATCTCTGAAATTGTTTGAAGCTCTAAAATTTACTACTGCTATAATTCATTGACTCAGGTGGGAAAATAATCTGACAAAGAAATAACCCTTTCTTATCTTTCAAATTGTCTCCTCAAAAACTGTTCTCTCACTTTGATATCACCATTCTGTGGTACAAATTTATGGTAAGTCTGATTATAGAGATAGAAAAGTTTTTTTTTTTCCATTAATTGCTAGGTATAATTCAATCAACAACTATTACTTGAATAGCTATTACTTGAAATTACCTTAGTATAATAGTTCTATTATTCATATCAATAAGCACTAAAATACCTTTTATTTGAATGCAAAATTTTCAATCAAACTATAGCATTCATTTAATTTTAACTTGATTAAAAATAATACAATGGACTATATTTTTTACAAACATTGTTTAAAGCTAAAAGTAGAAGAATGTACTTTATATATTTTGGCCAGAAATATCTAAATCTAGGTAAACAATCTCTCTTTTAAGGTCCATAAGGAAAACATATATACAAAAGATGAAGTAAATAGAAAACCACTTGTTACTAGATAAAGATTTAATGCCAAACCTCAGCACAGAACTTTAAGGAACCAGTCTGGAATTTGCTGAAAAAATATCTCTGCTCAAATTTCATTAGCCTGAAGAAACTACAGCCCAAACAGGGGCCTACTTCCTCTGTTTCTGCCCCACTGCTAAAGTTGGAGTCTTAGATCTTGATATTCTAATGACCACTGTAATCTTATTTATACATCTGCTACAAACTTCTACTCTTAAAAAGTACTGCTCAATTAATTATCTTTAATGTTACCAAACCATAGCTGCTCCTCCTCTTTGGAGGAGGGAAGAAACTGCCATGGCCAGCAATTTGGGGGAAGGAAAGATAAATTCTTCCCTTACACTATATGGCAAAATAAATCCCAGATGAGTTTAAGAAACAACGAAAAAAATTCAGAAAAAATTAACTGATACTTATAAAATTTTGTGGCGGAGACCTCTCTAAGCATAGTATAATGAAATAAAATGGAAAAGATTCATGATCTTTATTGCTTAAAACTTACAGGATAAAATTAAACTTAAGAAATATTAAAAGATGATATCTAACTGGGTAAATAGCTATAGAATATATGACAAAAGCTTTTACAATATATATATACAATATATAGGAAGAAGTACTCCCAAGAATTGAAGGGGTTTTGATTAGGACACGCGCACGCTCACACACACACACACACACACTCTGGAGAGACCTATCTAGCATTTGCAGGGAATTCCCCCATGAAGAGAAAGCATTTAAGCTTTAATCTTAAGGATGTGAGGGGGACAGACAAAAGGAGCATCCCAGCAGAGGGGATAGTATGTCTGAAAATTCTGAGGCTGGTAAGAACTTTTCATTGTCAAGGTACTGGAAAGATTATCAGATCACCAGTGTGAAGCAGGGTGATCAGGTGAATGATCAGAATGATCATTTGGAGGAAAAAGATAGGTACATATTATCCAAAGACTTATAGAGGCTTTGATTTTATTATAAGTGCCATGAGATGCCATTGGAATATTTTAAACAAATCACTAGTTCCTGTATAGATGATAGGGGCTAAATGAAGAGCAATAATAGCATTAGAAAGACAATTTAGGCTATTATAGTAATCCAGGCTAGAAAGGATAATGGCGTGGGTTCAGATACTAGCAGTAGGCAGAAAAAGAAATAGATGGTGTTAAGATAAAAATAGAGGAAACGAGAAGGAAACTGAGTGTGGATTGGGAAAGAAAAAAAATTAAGGAAAAGTGCTAGATTTCTGGCTGGGGGTGCTGGTTAGATGGTGATGCCCTTTACTAAGATGAAGAAAACTTCAAGAGGATTAAGTTTCAAGGTGTGAATAAAGAGCAAAGTGTAAAAGTATAAGATTCTTGAGGGAAGTTTATTTTTAAACTTTGTTTACAGGTCTACACCCAGCACCTCAAATACTCTGACACAGTAGGCAGTGTTAGTTGTATTAATGACAACTAACTGAACTAGGTTTGATGACTTTCCTATAACAGCTGATGATTCACTGCTTATAAAAAGGCATTCAGTTTTTTGGGATTTTTTAAAGTTAAAATATATAATCTTTATTTAGAAAACATCTTTTATGTTTATCTAAGCTGTGATTAAATGCTATATTTAATCACCTGTAATACATAATATTCTATCTAGAAATTTTTATTAAAACATCAAATTAGCAGACCCAACTATAAAAATACCATTTTGGTTACCTTCATTAATGAAAACAGTGACTGAAAAATCACGATGAAATATTACTGTCAACTATTTATGTAAAATTTACACTAGAGAACTATCACAACTTCTGGATAAAATGGTTGCAATCTAAATACAAATTTTAACAGCCACTAAAATTGTTAGGGAAATCTAACGTCACTTTGTTTCTTAGTTTTTTAAAATGTTTATTATGTACAGAGTATCAAATTAAAATATAGTCACTGAGAAATTTCAAACATTAAGAAAAATATAATCAAATAACACTTTAAATCAAATTTGAGGACATTTTTAATATTTCTTATATGCCACAAAATTTTCTCTTGTCTTCCACTAAATAAATGCTAAAATGGTATGTCCAACAGTGTAGATGGTAAATATCTACCATATTAACCAATCAACAGTTTAATGCATAATGCTTTTGCTTCTTGTTAAAATTGTTGTATTCCTGAAACAACTAATTTTTCTTCATGCTTGGTCCTCTTTTTAAGTCTAATATTCTACAGTCTTCTTTCTATATCGTTTTGCTTTGTCTTTAATTATTCTTCTTCCTTCTTTTGTTTGCTTTCAAGAAATAGAAAAAGGTTCTTTGATATGCCAATCTAAAGTATGTTCAGATAAAGGGTAAATAATTCAATAATTTGCTTGCAGAAGAGGACTGACAGTTGAATGTTGGAGATTTTTTCCTTTACTCGCAGCTGTCCTGTTGAGGTCAGGTGACCTAGGGGCATGGCTTGCTGGAGTGAGTTTTGAATTGGTGAAAACCTTCTAATAAAGGAATGATGGCAGAAACAGCAAAAGAAAAAAATCAAAGAAGAAAGCCCAAATGTACATTCTTATTAAATCTATTTTTAGAATTTTACTGCAGTAATTTTTTTTACAAATTAAAATAAACTCAGTTGAAGTTCCCCCTATGTGTAATTTCCCCATTCCTCACATATCTGTCAATACACCTGCCCTCCACCACATCACCAAGTGTTCTTCACCATTGTTTTGTAGGTTCCACCACCACTTACCACCACCCCACAAAGGCATTTAGTTTTAAAATCAAATTTAAATGAGATATTAAACAGACATAGAATATAGTTAAAAGAAACTTTAAATTTATGCATGCGATGGGTGATGTAATAAGTTAACATCTTCTACATATATGAGCCTTATGCAAAAGCAAAGGACTTTTTTTAAATAGAATTTCTGTTGTAAAGGAGGTCTGATTCTATAAATTACTACTTCAGGAAGGAAAAAGGCATGAGGTTCACTCATTAATATTACATAAAACTCTTCAATTCTATTGTTTCAGAGAACTGAATGTTTTAAAGACATTGCAGCCTTGCCCCATTGGGTTTAGCAGACAAGGAAGCAAACATGAGAACAAGTGACATCATCTTTGTGTCAGCTATTGTTGTTAATCAGATTTGACAGACTAGAGAGAAGCCCTTAAATGACATTGAGACTAAATCAGTATTCAGCTTTTAAACTCTGAGGGCAACATGATTTTTAACATAGCTATTAGCATGCTATTTGCAAGTCCCAACTCTACTAGAATATGTATTATTCATTATGAGAAAAAGAGAAGTTCTAAAATACAAAAGTGTATCTTCACTGGTGTTCTGTCAAAAGATATTTTAATGGCAATTCTTTGCAATAAGTAATTGATATCTAGTAACTTTACTATTCCAATAAATATTTTTCAAAAATGGGTACCAGCCATCTTTAAAAATCTGATCAATCAGGAAAACTTTAAATTAAGTTAAATGTATCCAAAGTTGAAAGCTTATATCTGGTCTAAATGAAATCTGAAACAAAGACACTCTCTAGGAAAGCCATAAAAAAAAAAACCCCACTCTCTAAGACAATCAAGAAAGCAATCTTTTTAACATTCTGAAAGTATTGCAAAGGACTGACTAATTCCCTAAAATCCAGCAATTTCACTTCTGGTACATGCATATAAGAAATGAAAGCAGTGTGTCAAAAAGATATTTGTATACCCATTTCCATAACAGCACCATTCATAATAGCCAAAAAGTAGAAGTATCTCGTGTTCATCAACAGATAAATGGATAAAAAGTAGCACATTGAATGTAATATTATTCAGTCTTTAAAATGAAGGAAATTTGGACACATATGGATACACTACAGTATAGAGAAGCTTTGAATACCTTATACTAAGTGAAATAAGCCAATCATATAGACACACACACATATATACCACAATATCATATAACTCCATTTACATGACATACCAAGATTAGTCAAATTCATGGAAATAGAAAATAGAATGATAGTTGACCACGGGCTGGGTAGAGGGAGCAATGGGGAGTTATTGTTCAATGGGCACAGTTTCCATTTGGGGAAGATTAAAAATTCTGGAGATAGATATTGTTGATGGTTGCAGAATGAGTATATTTAATGTACAGAACTGTACATTTCAAATGATTAAAATGGTGATATTTTATGTGTTTTTACCACAATTTTAAAATAATTAAGTAGTAAGTGGTCTATCATATGAGTAATATTACAATAAACTTGACAGTAAGTCATGTAATATGAAATCCTAGTGACAAAACTGTCTTCTGAATGTCTGTACAGTGGGTCTTAGTTAACAGTAAGATCAATTTGAGACAATAGTCTGATGAGTGTGGTACCTAAAAGCAAATGCGGTTTTAATGTCCCCCATAAAGTGATTGTATCTAAGATGAGAAAAAGGTAGTCCGTCTCTCTTGACTAGCCCACATCGAGTTCTGTTCAGCTACAAGGAAATGTTTCAGAGAAACACAGAAAAACTAAAATGGATTCAGAGAAGAGTAATCAGGGGAAAAAAAGACCTTTGAAATAGTTTATGAGAAATAACTAAAGGACAACATTCTAGCTGCAATTTGTTTCTTTATGACTGGAAAGAATAGAAATTGGGCCAAATTTGAGAGCTACACAGTAAGACAGGTTTTAGATCAGTAGAAGGTAGAACTTTCCAAGTTTCCATAGTACTTCATCAACACCTCTCCTACAGAAATTTCTACTTACTATTTTTTACTAAAGTTACTTCCAGAAATTGCCTCAGTATCCACATAGCACCTAGTGATGTGCATATTGGTCCTTGAAATACTTGTTGAATATTAAAATGTGAGAATGATTAAGCAAATAACCCTTGAAACTGCCAAAGATGTATCTGAGCTGGCCAGTGAGGGAAGGCATTCAGCCATCGGCTGGTTAACTACTTGGCAGCAATGTTACAAAGGAGATCCAAGTTACATCTACTTGGTTGGATTAGGTGACTTTTAAAGGCCTTTCGGGCCCTGAAAGTTTATAGTTTCATGACCTAGGTTTAGTTTCTGGCTTTGTCACTTGGAAGTATTGTGGCACTAGGTAAGTAATTTAGCTTCTTAGTTTAAATAGAATTATTATATATGTATATATGTATGTATATAACCTATATGTATTTATATCTATGTATATATTTATATAAATACATATATATGTATGTACATATAGATCTATATATTCTGCTTGCTACATTAGTTCTTTAGAGAAGCAAAAATAAACTAACTGCATCCTGCCTTAACTGGTGAAAGGTCATGCATGAACTTTAAGAGTAAGACCTAGGGAAAGTGGGTAGAAACTGGGCCAGGAGTGGCTAGAACCAGAGAAACTGTATTGTTAGGTGTGTGCCTAAGAAGTAAGGCAGTAGTAACACAAACACTGTATACAGTAAAGGTAGAAGAGAAATTTTCCTGTACTTCTCTGGGTTATTCTGTGCTGGTAAATAAACAAACAAGCACACAGGTACATTAAGTGAAAGCAACAGAAAAAAAGTTCATCAATAACACGTATACCTCATACATACATGGGAGAGATCCAGTAAGACTGAGTAGTTCAGCAAAATGCTTCAGCCATTAAATTAAGAATCTTCAGCTAAAGAAAATTTGAGTGGGGGGTGGTGTGCAGAGGGGTCCCGAGGGAAACATCAGCCATGAGTGTTACCATGAAAGGTGCAGCAACAGGGATATAGATGTTGTGCAGATTTAAGTTGCTGCCCTCTTCATTAATAAGAGTTAAAGACATCTATCCTTCAGGTATAGTGAGGGACATGCCCTTACAAAGGAAAATCTTCCTTTGTGGAAGTCAATGCATCTTACAAAAGATCAAGATCCACACAGCCATCAGAGTCCTTCCTATGAAACAATCCCTATGCCAAGGAGGCATGTTTTGAAACGGCAGATTTTGCTCCCCTACGATATCAAAAGGCATAAACATTTCAGGCTCGGTGAAGGTCAGAGTCCTACTTCTGGCAGTTTAAGTCCCACAAGAGAAGCAATACCTCAAGTACATGCTCATAGATTGCTGGGGGAGGGTAAGAACATAAAACAGTCACTGAGGCAAGTGTTTCTAGACTAATCAAGAACTCAGCCAAGACAATGGGATTAAGGTTATACGAAACACTTGAAAATGAAGTCGAATCCAGGGCCAAACGGGACGTCAGGTTGTGGTTCAACATAGGTATTTCAGATTCTAGACTTAAAGCATAAAGATGAATGCCAGGCTCCAACTGATGAGTTTGTGCTGCAACTGTACTGCCTGCCTTGGTAAGATAGACTCTTCACCAGAGGTTAAACTTAGAGGAAGAAACCATCATGGAATATAGGAAAATCGGGGAGAAGCAGGACTGAACTTGTCAGGTGCCTACAATTTGTACAGAGCTACATAGGTGTAATTAGAGTGATCTTTCGTGCTTTTTCATGTGATTCCATACAAACTAAACTTTATAGTTCTATTTACTTGAAAAAAGTCAATGAAGTTTTGATGGGGATTGTATAGGTTCACTATACATTTCTTTAAGTAAGATGGCCATTTAAATAATGTTAATTCTTCCCAGTCATGGACATGAATATCTTTTCATATTTTTGTATCTTCCTCCATTTTTTAATAACATCTTAAAGTTTCATTATACAGGTTTTTCACCTCCTTTAAGTTTATTCTAAGCTACATAATTCTTTTTGTAGACTGCCACTTTACTGTACTCATCTATTCCAATTTTGGGTGGATTCTTAAGGGCTTTATATGTATATTATCATTCACTGGCAAATAGTTTAACTTCTTTTCCAATTTGGATGCCTTTTGTTTATTTTATTTTATTTCTTTTATTATTGACTAATTTCTCTTATTAGGCCCCCCAATACAATGTTGAAAAGCAGTGGAGAAAGTGGACACATTTGCCTTGTTCCTGATCTCACATAGTTTTCATCATAGAGTATGATGTTTGTTGTGGGTTTATTATACATGACTTTAATTATGTTGAGGTATGTACCTTCTATCCATATTGTTTTCTTAAAGAGAGGAAGGAAGGGAGAGGAGGAGGAAGCATTTGGAAGGAAGGGAGGGAGTGAGGGACAGAGGATGAAAGGAAGAAAAGTCTTATTTATTAGTTTGTTTTTTATTGTTGTGACAGTCCCTGGGTCTTGGCTTTTATATTAGCTACATAAAGCCACAGACTTTGTGCCTATGCCACCAAGGTATGCCTCTATCCCTGCTTTATTGAAAGTTCTTAGTATGAATGAGTGTCGAATCTTGTCAAATGCTTTCTCTGCATCAATCAACATTGTCAAATGATTTTTTCTTTCCTTTTGTTGATATGGCGTATTACGTGAATATATTTGCGTATGTTGAACCATTCTTGCATTCCCAGAATAAATCTCACTTGGTTGTAATAGATCATTCTTTTGATGTAAGTATTGTTGAATTCAATTGGCTACTATTTTTTTGGAAATTTTTACATCTATGTTTATCAGAGATGTTGGTCTGTAGTTTTCTTGTTTTTTTGTGATGTCCTTGCCTGGTTTTGGTTATCAATATCAATATGATGTTGACTCACAGAAAGTATTTGAAAGCATTCCCTGTCCTTTGTTTTGGGGGAAGAGTTTGAGAAAAAGACAGGTACTATTTCTTCTCTGAAGGGTTGATAAAACTAGTAAAGTCATCAGATTCTGGGCTTTGGGGGGGGGAGATTTTTGATTGCTCCTTCAATTTCCTTGCTTGTGATAAATCTGTTCATATTTTCTGTTTGTTCCCAACTCAATCTTGGTAAACTATATAATGCTAAGAATTTGTCTAGGTTATCTAGCTTGTCCAATTTATTGGCATATAGTTGCTCATAGTAGTCTTTTATGATGCTGTTTCTGAGATACCTGTTTTTCAGTTGTGTTCTGTTGCTTCATTAAAGATGGAAAGTCTTTTAACATCCTGGCAATAAACTCAGAAATCCTACAATTTTGGAAGGAGGTCCACGTTTTCTTCTTTTCTGAAACATCATAGATCTATTCAATGACAGCTAGGAAGGGTTGTCAGGGTTAGAAACCAGGCATTCTTTAAAATCCTTACCTTTTCTTTTCTCTGAAGATTTGTTTGGGGAACCAATAGATCAAGACACATGTATCTCTTTGGAGTGATTAATGAATCTGTGGTGTTATTTGTTCTTTTATCAGGGTCTTGGAGTTGTTAGAATCAGATGTAAAACCAAGCAAAGATGTGGGGTGAAAGAAAGTTCTGAATTATTTAGGTTATCATCCTAGCATTCCAGCCCCAAATTTCAATATTCAGATCAGGCTATCAGTCTATGGTTCACAGGTCCTTAGGAATACCTCCTGATAGCAATGAGAACTAACGAATATGTTGTATTAAATTTCTCATTTCGGGTTTAACATATTCAACTAAAATCACATCTAATTGAGGTATTAAGCTTTACCAAAACTGGAAGTGGCTTTGTTCTAAAACTGATAAGCTTTACGTTCTATGTGCACATCAAGAATATTTTTAATGACTGATGAGTAAGTTAATTTTCATTTTCTTCTTTAAATGGCTATGAATTTTCTTTTTCTCTGAGAGTAGTTCTTGAATACATTCAGATGTGAAAGCCCAGCTGCTTCTCTTTGTGAGCAAAAAGTAGTCTCAATTAGTTTCTATAATATATACATGGCTTTCACTCTCATAAAGTGCAACTCTCAACAAATAACATTTTCATTAAAATCCAGTGTATGCTTTTCCCGTTCTTTTTCTCCCTATATAGTCTTACTGCATACTTTTTGTATCTAATACCCAAGGGAGAAATATCACAAAAAATATTTTTTTCAGATGACAGAATCAAATTACCAACTTTGTTTTGAACGTAGAATTTATGATTAAAATATCCCTATTTATGTAATTTAGGCTTCATGAAGAAAAATAATGCAAATCTATCAGTTTTTCATATTGACAAATCAATTTTATTTAGATAATAGCTTATGACCACATATACTTCATTAATTGCCATCAACTTCACGTGTCATAATCCTGAATTTCTGAGTGTCTATTCCTTGGTAGAGTATAATTGATATTAACAGGAGAACTGCATTATTGTGCTGGATCATATTGGAGGATTTCTTCTTTTGTGCACTATTACGTTATTTAAACAGTTTATGAACTAATTGGAAATTCAAAACCCTTTTAGCACATGTTTGGAAGCCAATTATATCAGTTTGCTAAGATTGGCATAACAAATTATCATAGACCCAGTGGTCTAGACAACAAAAATTTATTTTATTGCCACTCTGGAGGTTAGAAGTCAGATCAAGTTGTTGGCTAGGTTGGTTCTTCTGAGGTCTCTTTTCTGAGCATAAAGATGACCGTCTTCTCCTTATCTTCACACATGGCATTGTACTTGTTGGTATCCTAATTTCCTCTTCTTATAAGGACACAAGTCATATTAAATTAGGACCTGGTCTAATTTCCACATTTTAACTGAATTACCTCTTTAAAGATTTTATCTCCAAATATAGTCACATTCTGAGATACAAGGAGTTCAGGTCCTCCACATAAAAAAATTTAGAGGGACATAGTTTAGCTCATAACACTGTCAAAAACCCAGAAATAGCAAAATTAAAACCACTAGATCAATCATTAGTATTTAACAAGTGTTTATGTACATGTAAGAACAGTTCAAAAACTGGGAGCTTTCAAATGTTAAGTATGAAGCTGAGGGACATTACAAGCTGGCTTATAAAGTGAAAATGAGGAAGTTGTTTAACCCCTTCCAATTATTGGTTATTAGAATGGGAATTTGCAGTTGAGGTTTCCAGGCAGGGAACTGGTTAAATCTGATTACTTATACTATTTTTAGAAAGGCTGTAAATTTCTTTTATGATTATCAGATGTATTTACAAGAAATAACCTAAGTTAACTTTTGGTTATGTGATGAAATAAGTTAGATTTAGTTTCACTTATTTGGCTTAAATGTTTTTGTCTGCCAGGGAATTTTCAACAACACCAATTCACTGACTTCCTATGTTACTAATTTGATTTAGGTGGAAAAAATAGTCTCAGATAAGCATTCTATACAGGTAAGTTATATCTAAATTATATTCAAACTGAAATCCAATAGCAGTACAAGTTTAGCTTGCCATTAAGAATAGCAGATTTTTGACCAATAAATCTCACCAGCCTGAAGATATCAAAGGCCTATTGGGAATAGTGGGGTCCCAGGTATAATAGAAATTAAAAACATGAACATATAATGTCTTCAGTTAGAGAAACTTGATATTTTATACCTGAGCTCTCCAGTTTACAAGTTCATCCTTCTAGGACTTGGGAAAAAAAACAAAGGGTGTATGAAAGTTTAAAAGAAATCCTTTGTTTAGAGTCGTGGACATTCAAAGTCTGCAGAACTACCATTGTTCTAATACAAGGATCATGCTGCTATCAGCTAGAATAAAGGAGACCTGATTGAAGTAAAATATGTGTTTACTTGAGATTTTGTAAGGACTCCAGCCCAGGAAACATAATTCAAGAAGACTGTGAGTACTATTAGGAGTTACCTAGGATGGAGTGGGACTTATATTCACAATAAAAATAAAGCCAGATAGTTCTCACCTGATGAGGTATACAAATTAAGCTCATAAAAACTCAAGTTGGTAACCCATTAAGCAAATTAGGCTCAAAGTTGGTCAAATTCTGATTGGTGTAATGACATACAAATTAGGTGAAAAGATAGTTGCACAATAATTGGTCAAGCTTCAGTCTTAGGAGTTCTGTGGTTGGCAGTTTTTTTCCAGGTCCTTCCCACAGTCAGATGTGCCTGGATATGCCTGGAAACATACACACACACACACACACACACACACACACACACACACCACCACCACCACCCCCGGAGATTGACCTTCAATATCCTCCCCACTCTTTTTGCTATCCAGACTCAAAATGGTTCCACTTTGTTTCTTACATCTTTGTCACCACTCACCTTTAAGGACATTGCCATCACTAATTTGCATAGTACCTGTTTACTACCACAGATGACTTACTAGCTGTGATAATTAACTTCCTTAAACATTATTATCACCATCTTTCAAAAAAGGAAAATATATCTACCTCACAGTGTTGTGAGACTTGAAAAAGGTGATGGTATTCAGTGTATGTTACATAGTAAAGACAAAATAAATATTAACTTACTTCAGCTAAACTCCATGAAGACATAGCTGATTATAATATACCCAGCTGCTGGGAGACAGAGAGTACTCAATAAATATGTGTTCAAAGAATGAAAGAACTAACTCAGTCCTGATTTGTAGATCATTCAAACAGAAATTGAGAGAGGGGTAAGAAGAAGAGGAGATTGCTCTATTTTTAAATTAACTTTTTTAGTGTGAGAAAGTTATCAGTGTATTTAAAAGACTTTTTAAGAGAGGAAGGAAGATGACAGCAGGGTAGGAAGGAGATTCAGATCCCTTCCCACAGAAAAATGAGAAAGCCACCTATTTTCCAGAGACAAACACTGAGCTTCAGAGATGTCAAGGCCATCCTGACAACAAATGGTGGGTGAAGATGTCCAGTACAGTACATAGCTAAGCTGTGAATTTGGGACTCAGCATAGGTGCTGCTGCAGTGGGGTGGAGCTAAGGGAAAACAAGAAAGTGCTGAGGACCTGTTACAGAGGCAGCAAGGAGCATACCTAGTGGGGCTGGGATATGAAGGCAGGAAAGCAATTCAGCACACCTGGGACTTAACTGGACCCTGTGTGGTGAAATTTCTCTGGGTGTGGCCATAACTGGAAGACAGCCAGGGAAATCCCACCTCCGACCCCTCCCATCACCATTTCACCCCAGAGCCGCAGGGTCCACACACCAGATATTCCACCCACCGGATATCCCACCTCCAGGATTAAAGGAAGAAAGTAGTCTCCCTGATAGGAGTAAAGCTCAACACTACCCCTAGTGTCACCACAAGGGTAGAGGCAAAACTACAGCCTTATTGTGAATTCTGAGCTAGCAGTAAGCCTACACAATACCATCACTATAGAGAAAATGAACCCTCAGAAATATAAACAGAATTCCAAACATAGCAAAGGCATAGAGAAATACACGTGAAATAATATATTAAAAAAAACCAGGAGAAAATCTGAACACAACAGACATCTGCAAACTATCTGAGGATAAATTTAGGTGATCAGTGATAAGCATACTCATGGAAATCAAGAAAATAATAGATGAGAAAAAAAGAACAGTAAAAAAGAGAGAGAAGAAATGAAGTAGCTCAAACAGATGTCAAGGAAGTAAAGAGCCAATACCAATATCTGAGATAAATAATTCAATAGGGGGACTCAAGAATAAAAGATGGATGAAGCTCTGACAGAATCAGTGAGCTAAAAGAGACAGCAGAGGAATCCACTGAAGCAAACCAACAAAGAGATAAAAGAATGCAAAGAAACAAAGATAGCATTCAAGACCTATGGATAACATCAAAAGAAACAACATTCTGATTATAGGGGTCCCAGAAAGAGAAGAGAGAAAAAAAGGGGAAAGAAACTGTATTTGAGGAAATAATTTCTCCAACCTGAAGAATGAAGCAAGTCTCCAGATACAGGAAGCCCATAAAGTCCCTAATAAAAGAAACTCAAGCAGACCTACACCTAGACACATTGTCATCAAAATGTTAAAACTATAATATAAAGAATCTTAAGAGCAGCCAGAGAAAAATGTGTCACATAGAGAGGCACCCCCATAGAATTGTCAGCAGATTTCTCAACTGAAACTCTACAGGCCAGTAGGGAATGACATGATATATTCAAAAGACTGAAAGAAAAGGATTTTCAACCTAAGATATGATACCTTGTAAGATTATTATTCAGACCAGAAGGAATGATAAAAACCTCTTCCAATAAAAAAAAAGTTAAAGGAGTTCATCACTACAAAACCAGCTCTATAAAAAAAAAAAAAAAAAAAAAAAAAAAAAAAA
>RJWH01009421.1:0-22813 GCA_004363575.1 Solenodon paradoxus | reverse complement strand
GTTTTTGTCATTTAGTTCCCACGGTACTTTCACATCACTTTCTTGGCCCCGGACCCTTGGTCATTCGAGGACAGGGAGCAGAGCCTGAGAGGGTCACCTGGAGAACTGACCCGCTTGGGGACAGCGGGCAGCAGGAGCACCAGGGATCGGAGCAGTATTGGGGACCGTCCCACCAGTCACCTGTAGCCTAGGGGTTCAGCAGTGGGGCTTCCTGCGGGTGACTGACGGCATTGCTTTCTGGGCAGTGAGTGTTGGCGTCCTTCGGGGATGCACGAGTCGGCCAGTGTCCACTTGGGGCTCTGACGGGCATTTGAGTACATTGATGGTGCTTTCCTGTCGCGGTTGGTTATATACCCGGTGTTGGGGGTCATTTGGGGTCCCGTGGAAACCTCCCTCTCTGGGGGACGTGCGTTGGCAGTCAGGGTTAGTCATGATTGCAGGAATCTGTCAGTGACTGGGGGGCATTTCGTGACCCTCTAGTGGTCCAGTGTTCCGCTCACTGGGGATTCTAGAGGTCAGTGCTGTCAGTAACTGCGTTTGGCTGTGGTGCTAGGGGTGGAAGGCAACTCACGATGCGCAGGCAAGAAATGGTGATTGACTGGGGTCCTGGTGGATGTCTGCAGTAGGGGTTGAGTACAATGAATTTATGTTTTCTCCTTGTCACAAAAGACTGGGCTGTCTGTGGTGCATGGGTACTGAATGTCCAGAAGCTTAGGCCAGGCGAGCCGGGCGTGGTCAGTCAGCAGTTGCAGCTCTCTGAAGGCAGCGGGATGGAAATGGTGTTGCTGAAGGCTAATCAGAGTCATCGGGGAAGCCTGCCGCGTGCAGTGCCGAGCGGGGCAGACATTGAACCTGTTCCTTTTCTTTCCTTGGCAGACTGAGCGGCCTCAAGGCAGGTTATGTAACAACTCCAGCCTGCTGCCTCACCCACAAAATGCCTATACGAATGATCATAACGTTTAGCTGACAGCCTTGTCTGAAAACAAGCTAAGGTATCTGAAAACTGACTTGCAACTTGCTGATTCTTTTTCAGGGGTCACCGGTTCCCAGTGCCTAGAACAGTACCTCATTTCGGAAACTACAACTAACGCAAGGTCTTCATTTCACAGTTAAAAAAGTGGCAGAGCTATAATCAAACCCTCATTTAGTTCAGTCCAAATCTCTTGGTCTCTTTTTTTAAATCCAAAATGACCTGATTTTTTTGAGTTTCCTCTACTTTATCAAGCACAGTAACCTTCACCCAAGGGCCCCCCAAATGCCTGCAGCGCACAGGCTGGGTGAGTGACTGACCATTTGGTAATTTCCTTTCCAGGACTTCCCGTCGCCTCTGCACAGGCCCAGGTCGGGCCACATCGCTGAAACTGCAGCGTCTTTCACGGGCCAGGCCGCTCTCCCCAGTGGCTGTGACTGGAACCCCCAGGTGGCCTTGCCGCATTGAGCTCCTGGGAAAAGTAGAGTTGTCACCAACAGAGACAGAGTAGCGGCCCTGAGCAGACAGGGCTGCTGGCATGAATTTGTCCGAGAGGGTCCAGGGCCCCGAGGGACAGGATGGACCGGACGAGGTAAGCTAGAGGCCCAGGGACAGTTTTCTAGAATCCGAGGCCAGACACCAGAAGCAGGAGATTCTGGACTCCCAGTAGCTGAGACAGTCTGGCTTCTTGTACGGACTGAGACCACACGCACTGATGACCCCCGTCCGCAGCCCCTCCCCGAGGCTGCACGTGCTGGTGGAGGAGGATGCTTTGGAGAAGACGGCTGGTCCTGGGGCAAAGGAGGAAGAAAAGGCAGCTCAGTTTGAGTGGAAAGCTTCAGCCACCACTGGTCCCCACGTGACTCCCCTCTACCCGGTTCGTGGGAACTGGCTGCTTTCGTCTCTCTCCACGTGTTTATAGAATCACGGGTAGTAGAGTTTGAACGGGCCTTTCAGGACTGTGAGTTTGTTTCCTTGTTAAAACAGATGACTACAAAAGGTCAGAGAATAGTGTTTCCAGATTGCCCATAATTTTTTTTTTTTCCCAAAGGAGAGGTGCAGGCAGGAAGAGAGAGGAGGAAGAAATGTCTTTATTTTATTCTTATTTAGTTATTCACACAGGTTGTTCGAACCAGGGACTTGAACCCAGGTGTGTGTGGACTGCGCTCCTTCAGAGGCCACTGACCCACCCGCTACTCCACAGGGCATGTGTAGATATTACTTTTGCTGTTTGTCAATGAGAAATCAGGATTCTTGAGTATGTGTAAGGTTGCCTGAAATCCCAAGTTAATTTTGTGTATTTCGTGACACTTGGCATGTTTTAAAAGAATGAGTAGTCACAGTAATAAACAATGGGTTTATACTCAAAGGTATATAGATGTTGTTTTGAAAAGATCTGCTCAGTGTGTGCTTATTAACATTATGAGCTTATATGCTGGGAGAAAATTACATGTGTACATATCCATGTTTAAAAATCATCTTGACCTGACAAACATTTGTGACAAAGAATTATGCGCTTATTTTACAGGGCAGAAGCAGGCAGGCAGGCAGGAAGAGAGCAGAGCGAGAAGCGTTCGTCTGTCTATTTAGTTGGTCATCTTGGTTGTTTCCCCCAGTCCCCAGGCCACGAACCCAGCTCTTCGGGCTTCAGGTGAACTAAGCCGGAGCCGCGGACTTAACCACTGAGCCACCAGGGCACACCTGACAGAAACATCTGACAATAGAAAACATGAAAAGAAACAGTAACACTTTTCAAATGTCTGCTAAAAATCCTTTGAAAATGGAAAACCGTGCCTCAAATTTTTAGTATTTAAAACCGGTTTATAAATGGAAATGTGAACCACTCTCAATTGTCTCTTTGTTTTTATGAGCGGTGCTTCGCTAGGCCTGTAACACCAACTACCCGGCATGCGTGTGCACGGGAACTTCATTTGCTCACACTTCTGGAGCCGGGACTCGTGATCAAGGTGTCATCCGTCCGTCCTCCTTAGCTTAGAGATGGGTGTCTTCTCCCTGTGTCCTCGCCTGGTCCTCCCTGTGTGCCTGTGTCCTCGTCATTTCTTAGGACACCTGTCATATTGGATTAGGGCCCATGCTAATGACCTCGTTTAACATAGTTACCTCTTTAAAAATGGTGGTTCCACACAGAGGCGCACTTTGAGGTTAGGACTTTTACCTATGAGTTGAGAGGGGGCCTGACCGAGGACACAGTTCAGCCCATAACCGTGAGAAACGTATGGTAGCAAAATGTCTTTCTTTGGGCATTGAAGTTGGGTTAAGATATGTTCAAAAACCTCTTCAGTTGGGTGTTAAGATAAATGTTACTTCACATTGATTTTGTTTCTGTTTAAGGGTGGAAATCCTTCGTTTGCATGCCCTGGTTTGGATTTTGCATTCTGGAGCTAGAATTACCTTTGTTCATTCTGGATCCTCATTACTTTTTCTAGTTTCTCTAGAAAATTCGTGTTAGAATCTTCTCCAGCCACATTCATAGTCTTCTCTCTGCTGTTTCCCTCAACTTCATTATTTTGTATTTTTTAACTAATTTGATAATCATTATTGCTTTAAGTTATATTTTTAAAGTAGGGTTTTACTTTATTTTTTTAAGAGGAAAGAAGCATTTTACTTCGTTAGTTGTTTCCCACCCCTACCCCATCGTCCCAGGCTGGGAACCTGGGTCCTCGGGTTGTATGTGGACTATGCCCCAGGCATGAGCTTAACATGCGAGCCACCAGGGGCTGCCTGGATACATTTTTTACAGTGTTGGTCATTTGTCTTTTGTTGTATTTTCTTGTCCTTGGACAGTTGCATGTATTCATTTTTCTTGGCCTCTGGATTTTCAAAAATCGCTTTGTATTCATACTAATAACTAATTTTTCTCTTCGTGTACTTACAATTTTTGCCATTTTAGCTTTTGCAAGTAGTTGGGTTTTTTGTTGTTGTTGTTTTTCTTTTAAGCAAGGTGCAGGCAGGAGTGAAGGCGAGTAGGCAGGAAGGCAGGGAGACAGGAGGAGGAAGCATTTTGTTTTATTTTTAATTAGTTGTTCACATTGGTTGGTGTTCCCGGACCCAGGACACGAACCCAGGTCCTTGGGAGGTACGTGGACAGTACGAGAAAAGAAAGTTCATTTTGCTGAGTTTGTAAATAATAGCTGCTGCCATTGTCTTTTCTCCCAAATTCTACCTCCTCAGAGGCAACCAGGTTTTTTTCCATTTGAGTAAATATTTTGTGTTACCTCCTAGTCATTCAATGACACCCTGATGCAGCTGCTCTCTGATTCCTGGGTTTAGCTCTAACCCTCTTTGCTGTGCTCAACCACCAGCACGCCCGCACATGCCCACCGTTCCGAGAGCTGGGTCGGATTGAGCCCACCAGTGCTCACTGTCCTACAGGAAAAGCTTCTCTGAGCGTGTTCACTGCTTACACAGATGTTCACTTCTGACACGTCTGGTCAAATGCGTGAGGTTTGTTTCTCACGCCAATTTATGCCAGACCGGCAGCTGCGGTGCGTCCTACAGCAGCTCAGAAATCGCATCAGATCCCAAACAGTAAAAGCTCGGGTACAAGACTGCTTCCTCCCCATGTCCCACGGCTTCAGATGCCCCCAGAAACCGCGGTTGTCACCTGTGCTCTGACCCGCTGCCTGTAAATCGCAGATTCTCACAGCACCCTCCTTGGATTCCATTCATTTCCTGGAGCAGCTCACAGACTCCTGAAATGCCTTCCCCACTAGCTTACTGGTGAGTTACAGACGGTAAGAACGGACACCCACGTGAGGTGATACCTAGAGCAGGGTTTCCAGCAAAGGAGTTTCTGTCCCCATGGAGTTTGGACCTGGCACAGTGGCACAGAGGAGTGATCTGGCTTACCATCCTTTGGGGTTTTTATGGCGGCTTCATTACCTGATTAAATCACTGCTCCTAGGCTGTCAACTTCCCCTTCAGTCTCCCCTGAGGTCAGGGGGGTGGGGCCGAAAATTCCAGCCCTCTAATCACGTGCTTGCTTCCCCTGACCATCCTCTTGGGTGCCATCCAGAAGTCATCTCATTCACATAAACCTTTGTCATTCTCATCCCTTGTCATTCTCTACCCCCAGGGGTAGGTGCGCCCTGGTGGCCTAGCAGGTAAAACCAGGCACAGTCCACACACATCCCAAGGTCCCTGGTTCGAGGCTTGGGGCCAAAGGAACAACCAATGATAAACAACTGAGTGCAATAAATAAAGGGTTTCTTCCTCCTCTCTCCTCCTGCCTGCCTGCCTGCTCGCCTGCTCGCCTTCATTCCTGCCTGCACCTTTCCCTTAAAAAAAAGTCCCGAAGGTTTTAAGAGCTCTGTGTCAGAAAGCAGCAGGAAGATTAAGTACATGTCTCTTATTATAAGTTACATCACCAGTATTGAATAGATGGCAGGAGGTTTCTAATTTTTTAAGCCCCACAAATACAACATGAAACAGCAGGTGGGAAGTCATGCAACTGACCATGGTGCGAAATCTCCAGTGAAAGCACCTGACTTCCCGTTGGGAGTCGGTCACATGGAGCTGGGGGATGTTGTTACAGCTGCTGGTGTCGCTTAAGGATGTGACTGTGGACTTCAGCAGGGAGGAGTGGCAGCAGCTGGACCTGGTCCAGAAGCACCTGTACCAGGATGTGATGCTGGAGGCCTACAGCCACCTCTTCTCAGTGGGCGAGCGCACCTGCCCTGGGCTTCTTGCAGGGACCTCGTTGAGGTTTCCTTCCCTGGGAAATGCACCGGCACAGCTGAAGCACACGGTCGGCGCACCTTTGGTGTGTCCCAGGCTGTTCCTTCCTTTGGGGCATCTTCGAGTCCTTCCTTGTCCCTGGAGGAAAGGTCTGACTCCGGATGAGCCAGTGCGGAGCATCTCTGTAAAGTGTCGACTGACAGTCAGGAGTCGATGAAAAAGGCAAAGACTGCTGGTATCAAAGAATTGCATTTCAGGACCCCCAGATTTAGGTAGGAAACTTAGGATGGGCTCCACATCCCTAGGGACGAAGTTGGGGTTTCCATGAAGAAAGGTGATGAGATTGGGATTTAAAGAAGAGTTGATGAGTGTCCACTAGCTGAAACTATTCTTAGTCACAAGTCACATGGTTGCTGATCTACAAAGGATGACATAGAAACCTGATTGATTCTATCCTTCAACCAAAAGCCCCCAATTATCAGTTCCATCCTGATGAGTGTGCCAACATCTGCTTGTTTAATGGCTTCTTAAAACAATTGTATTTGTCCCCAGTTCTTTGGCCTAGTTCTAGGAAACAGGTACTGTAGTATTTCTGTAATGGCCACTAGCTCCACTGAGAAAATGGCTTCCCACATGGCAACTTTTCACACCCAGGATCACATCCAAATCAATATGCTTTCTTATTAACAGGGTGCCACCTTCCCAACCCCCAAGGTCATTTTCAGGTTGGAAAAACGAAAGGAGTCATGGAGGGGAGAAGCTGCACTCCCACATCAGAGGAGTCGGGGTGAGTTTCCCTGGCAGTCGGGAGCCATGACTCACCTCACCTCCCATTCCCAAAATGGTGGACACTGAGTTTGCCGCACCTCTCTCTGCAACTAACACACCCACTATCTTGTAAACGTCGCTGAGGGGCCATGGGGAGCATTTTCAGAAGTGAGTCCGCAGAACTGCTGATGTCTTATCAGATAGAAGTGTTTGATTTGACTGAGTGTGCCATATCGCTCTTCAGAGGGGCTGCACACAA
This sequence comes from Solenodon paradoxus, assembly GCA_004363575.1. Classification (NCBI taxonomy): domain Eukaryota; kingdom Metazoa; phylum Chordata; class Mammalia; order Eulipotyphla; family Solenodontidae; genus Solenodon; species Solenodon paradoxus. Next base: position 16,118 of record RJWH01009421.1, on the reverse strand, counting down.
CACACCCCCGTGGGGACGTGCAAGGATTCACATTTGCGCATCCTGCCTGCCAGAACTTACAGTCACCGGAGTTCCCATCTGTGGCCCATGTGACAGGTGACAGGGCTGTTTTAATTTCATTTTTCTAATCACTAAATAGAGCGCCTCATCCTGTCTGCTGTCTGATTGGGTTTTCCATCTGTTATTGCTTATATCGTCTCTCCTCCCTCCCTTTATGTCCATGGAGTCTTAAGGACTTTTTTCCTTTTTATTTGACCTCCAAATTCACTTTTTTCTTTCCTGTGCTGGCTTTATTTTTTTTCTCCTATTTGTGATGCTTCTAGCTCGGGCCCTGCACTTCCTCTGATCATCCCTTCACACGGGTGTTGACTTAGTGCCTCGGCTGTTCTGAAAACTTAGGCCTCGTGTGTGTGTGTGTACATATGTACAGTCTACATGCCCTACTTTTTAAACATTTTTTTAAGGACAGGTGCAGTCAGGAATGAAGTTAAGCAGAGGCAGGCAGGCAGGGAGAGAGGGGAGGAAGGAACATTTTTATTTATTTTATTGAGTTGTTCATCTTAGCTGGGCCCCAGATCTTAAACCGGGGACCTTGGGATGCATGTGGACTATGTCTGGTGTATGAAGCCTCTAGGCCACCAGGATGTGCCTCGTAGTTTGTTTTCGATGATCCCTCTGTCAACTCTCCAAGTTCCTAAGCCTAAAATGAATCCTGTGCCCTTAGCTACATGCCAGTTCCTGTGGGGCGACTCGCTTACTCTATTTTGTTCAATTCAGAAATGGGAATCGTCATACACATCAGCAGTTCTCACCTTATACATCTTGTCAGATCTTTGTGTCTTGGCTCTTTCATCTCAGTCTCCTCATTGATGATTTTAGAAATCCTACCATTTCTTTTTGAATGTACAAAATTACTGTATCCCTGCTCTGAATCCCAATGGTAATCCTATCAATTAGCTCCCTGTTTTTTCATGCAAGATTACTCTGTTCGTGATAGATTTTGTGGATTCCGCTTGCTTAGGAGTTCAGTCAGGGTGCTATCGACAGATTTGATGACCCCAAGATTGATATTTTCTTTCTTTTTTCCTCAGATTTTAAGTAGAACTACAGTTATTTCCTACTATGTCACCTTCGCAAACTTTTCTGACATACTTATCATGGCCACATATTTCTAATTTAAAAACGCATCTGATAGTTTCACCACTCAGTCTCTCCATCATTGTTTTCATATTTTCTGTATTGTCTACTAAAGCGACCTTAGATATAGACAAGATAAACTCTAGAATGATCCTCTGCCTGTAGTTGGTGGATTATTTTGTATTACCCGACTGAATTTCCATTATGTCAGTTTTAAACACGAGGAAACAACTTAGTATATAAAAGTTATTCAGTTCTGCAGACAGCCAAAAATAGTATCTTTTGTATTTTAAAAAGAGATTTAAAAAATGTGCTGAGGTAAATTCAGAGGAACTGAGATTGTAATTGGATAGAGTAGCAGCATGAAATTGTTGGCTTTCTTGTATTAATCAAGTCTGTTTGAATGGAAAGCTATTGAAAAGAGAGACAGAGAGAGTGGCTGCTTCTGAAGGTCAGAAAAAACAATGTCAGCCTAGAGGTGGAATGACAATGGGAAGCAATTTTAAGGGAAAGGTATTCATAACTGTTCCATGAAGCAGTTTTGAACTGGAACAAAGGACCAGGCAAAACAAGCTTAATGGAGAATGAGGACATGAGTACATGCTTGGATTTGGGAATAAATTGGACTTTTTGAAGCAATGTTGTTAAGCGTGTTGACAAGTTTAGAGATACACATAGGTCTGCTATTTTATATTGAACATTTGGGGTAATGGTTTAAATGTTATGAGGTGTAAGAATGTTATGACCTAAATCAAAAGTTTAAAAAAAAAGTTCCATTTCTAAGCCTGGGAAACTGGAGTGAGGGATCCCTGAAATAAATGAAAGCTAGTGTTTAGGTATAATTTCTACAGAAGGGTGAAAAATCAGATTAACTGCCCCCCCAAATAACCCAATTAAAATAGGTCAAGCTTGCAGTAGACAATTCTCCAAAGACTATACAAATGACCAATAAGCATATGAAAAGATGCTGAACATCACTAAATTTAATCTAAATTCACTAAATTTAGGGAAATGCAAATCAAAACCACAATGTGGTATCAGCTCACACCTATTAAACTGACTACTATTAACAAGCAGAAAATAATAAGTGTTGGCAAAGATGTTGAGAAATTAGAACCCCTGTGCAATGCCAGGGGCAATGTGAAATGGTAGAGTTGCAATGGAAAATAGTACGGTGATTCCTAAAAAATGTAAACATAGAATTACCATGTGATTCAGTAAATCTGCTTGTTGGTATATATCCAAAAATGTGAAAACGGTCTTGAAGAAATATTTGCATACCCATGCTCATAAGCATTCAGCCAAAAATGGAAGTAACCTGGTTGTCCATCAGTGGATGAATGTATAAACAAAATGTGGTATATGCATATCATGGAATATTCCATCTTAAAAATAAACTGAGCAAGCCTTGGTGGCTCAGGCACTAAGCTGGTAGCTGGGGTGTGGACCACGAAAAGCACAGAAGCCTAGGGACCCAGATTTGTGACCCAAGACTGGGGTGAGCCTCCAAAAATAAATGAAAAGTACTTCCCCCTCCCTTCCTTTCCGTCCTTAAAAAATGCTTCTTAAAAAATCAAGGAAATTCTGATAAAATAGAATATAGATGATCCCTGAGAACATTATAAATGAAATAAAGCAGACATGAAAGAAATACTGTATGATTCCACCCGCACACTGTAACTCAAACAGTCATACTCATGGAAATAAAAAGTAGAATGTGGGTGGCCAGAGGCTGAGGGGGAGATAAAAAATGGAATTATTGTTCCACAGGTTTAGAATTTCAGTTTCACAAGATGAAAAGTTCTGGACATTAACTGCACGACAGTGTCAATGTATTTAATGCTACCAAACCGTAAGCTCAGAAACAGTTAAGATGCTAACTTTTATATAACATTTTTGCCACAATCAAAAAGCTAATGAGCAGAAGCATTCTTTATAAATTCCCATTAAAAAAAAAAAAGTGAAAGATGAATGAGGTGTTTGGCCTGGACAGGACCTGGGTTACAGTTTATCCAAGTAACTGAAAGAAAAACAACCCCGATGTGATGATCCCACCGTACTTCGCATTTAAATCTCTGGTAGAATAAAAAAATATATCACTATAATTTGAGAATCTGCTATGTCTTGTGTATTGTACTAGAAAATTAGAATTGTAGGATGATCACTGACTCCCATTCTTGGCAAAAAATGTTACATTATTATATAAAACTGAAGGTTGTAACAAAAATTCCAAGTCCAGTATAATAATTTCTGAAGTATCCCTCTTCTACAAGGCCATTCTAGAAAGCGGGTGGGTAAGAAGCCTTACTACTCGTATTCCTTCAGGTGTCTACATTTTCCTCTGGTCCCTGTTGTACTGTCCTTTACATGACTGAAACCACACTGAATCCAGAGCCAGGTTCAACTCAACGGAAAAGGAATGGAGATTCCTGAGAAGCTGCGATCTTACCATCGCAGCCCAGGAGTAGTACATGTGGGCACTCCCATCGACAGAACAGTCTCACTGGCACAACTACTGCACAGCATATTGGGAACTGCTGGGTAGCTTGGCCTCCATTTATCGACCTCGCCAGAATTCACTTCCATGAAGAGGGTGAAACAAGCTTGCTTGTTCACTTGGTACCTTTCTTGGAATGTGCGTATTTTCCCAGGTTCAAGAAAACATTTTAGCTTTATGAAGAGGTAAGGAGTTCGGGCCTAGGTGTTCTTTCACAGGTATCCTGGCCATGTCAAGATTGACACTGTTTTCCAGAGGATGTACCAATGATGGATGTGGTATTATTTCTAATAATTGTGAAGCCGAGACATGAGAATTTAAATCTGAAAGCTAAGGAAAACCTATACTTTGAACCCCCTCTTCCCGTCCTGGTCACTCACAGGTGACACCCATGTGTTTTCACCCTGTAGTCGTCCTGCTGGGTCTGAGTATCTAGACCTGTCTTAGTGGAGCTGGGTTGCCGTTGCTCCAGTCTGATTTCCCTCCTCTGGTCAGTAAAGTGATTTTGGCCCATTAACCACTTTGCCACCTTCGCCTGTAAAACAGACAACACATGTAGTTGCCTCATGGGGTCACTAAGAATCAGCTGAGGTACATGCAACACAGAGAATGTTGCCTGGCACATGCCCAGTGCAATAGGGAAGAGTCTGATGTACGAGAAGGGCAGTGTAACTGCCGTCCCTCATTGTCCCCATCATTACCACAGCAGTTTTCCTGTGTTCTGTCTCAGTAACTATCTATGATTTCTCTCTCCTCTACTAACTCACTCTCCATTGTGTCTATTTCACCTTCTCTGTCTCCTAGACGGTGAGTGTGGGCTTCAAATTTCACAACAGGGAATTTCTGAAAAAGCTTCATTTCCCAGTGAGATGGTGAGTGAAGTCACACGAGACGGCTCCCGGTGTTCCACATCAGAACTGTGGCAGGGTGCTGACCATGCAGAAAGAGGCCAGCAAAATCAAAACACATCTTCACATGCTGGAACTTTCCTCTGTAGGAAAATACTGAATACAGAGCAGGAATGTGACTGTAATGACCCTGGAAAAATCATTCATGCTTCTTCACAAAAAAGACCTCTTAAACATTCCTCATTTGCAAAAAGTTTGAATCCTAAGCTGCCAGTAAATTGTCAGAAACAAAGCAGTACCACAAAACAACTTAATGAGATTACTGGATCTAGTTAGCTCTTCAGCCATAGTTCTTCCAATGCTAGCTGCAAGAATGTTCAGATAGGGGAGAATTTCTGTGAAGGTAATCAGTACAGAAAAGTCCTGAGCCATAAACAGTCACACATACCTCAAATTCGCCTTCAGAAGAAACCAGATAAATGTACTGAATGTGGGAGGGACTTCACCCAGAAATCACACTTCGTCACCCAACAGAGATTCCATAGTGTAGAAAACCTCCAGGAATGCAGCAAATGTGGAAAAGCCTTCACCCCACAACCAAATCCCAATGTATACATCGCAGATCATACAGTTAACGTACCTTATATATGTAAGGAATGTGGAAAGGCCTTTGTTCAGTGGTCAGAGTTGATTACACACCAGCAAACTCACACTAAGAAGAAGCCCCATATATGCCAAGAATGTGGAAAAGCCCTTTTCCAGATGTTATCTCTATTCAGACATCAGAGAACTCATACAAGAGAAAAACTCTACGAATGCAGTGAATGTGGGAAAGGCTTCTCCCAGAACTCAACCCTCAACATGCATCAGAAAATTCATACTGGTGAGCGACAGTATGCATGCAGTGAATGTGGGAAGGCCTTCACCCAGAAGTCAACACTCAGCTTGCACCAGAGAATCCATTCAGGGGAGAAGTCGTACGTGTGTATTGAATGTGGGCAGGCCTTTATCCAGAAGGCACACCCGATTGTGCATCAAAGAAGTCACACAGGAGAGAAGCCTTATCGGTGCCACAACTGTGAAAAATCTTTCATTTCCAAGTCACAGCTTGATATACATCATCTAATTCATACTGGGGAGAAACCTTATGAATGCAGTGACTGTGGAAAAACCTTCACCCAAAAGTCACACCTCAATATACACCAGAAAATTCACACTGGAGAAAAACACCATAAATGCAGTGAATGTGGGAAAGCTTTTAACCAGAAATCAATACTCAGCATGCATCAGAGAATTCACACTGGAGAGAAGCCTTACAAATGCAGCGACTGTGGGAAAGCCTTCAGTTCCAAGTCACAATTCAAAGAGCATCAGCGAATTCACACCGGAGAGAAACCCTACGTATGCAGTGAATGTGGGAAGGCTTTCAATGGCAGGTCCAATTTTCATAAATACCAGATAACTCACACTAGAGAGAGAACTTTTGCCTGTTACAAATGTGGGAATGCATTCATTCGGAAATCAGAGTTGATTACACATCGGAGAACACACATTGGAGAGAAACCTTATGAATGCTGTGACTGTGGGAAGTCCTTCAGCAAGAAACCACAACTTAAGGTGCATCAACGAATTCACACAGGAGAGAGACCTTATGAATGTTCTAAATGTGGGAAGGCCTTTAATAATAGATCAAATTTTAATAAACACCAAACAACTCATACCAAAAACAAATCTTACAACAGTAGTTATCCTCTGAAGGGCTTTACCCAGAAGTCAGTTCCAGGTATGCACCAGCATATACATAAATAAAACAGTTTCTTGAAAATAGGGAACATTTTGTTGAGTCAGTTCTAGAATTCACACTTCAAAAATCAAGGAGTGTATTTCATGTCACAAAATTACACAGGTGAAATTACTCAGAAAATAACTTTTAAGGAATGAATAGAAATATCCACAATTGTACTAGCCTTAAATTTCATAAATTTCATCTGGAGGAGAAATTTGACTAAATGCATTAAGAAAAATATTACTGTAGAAAATGGTGAGATGGCTTGTTCACCGGGAAAGTTTGTGGGAAATTATATTAATGGTCACCTTTATTATGAGATATCATTTTTAAAGTGCCAGCCAACAGAATGAGGATCAGAAAATACAATCACATGTCACTTAATGACAGATACATTATAACATGCATTGTTGGGTGACTTCATCATGTTGAGAGAGTCAGAGTGTATTATACAAATTTAGATGGTGCATGAGGACCACTCTGATATATGTGATCCACCATCACTGAGATGTCATGAAGTAACACATGACTATTCTGTGTGGCTATGTGTGTGTCTGTGTGTGTGTGTAAATTTATAGAAACATACACAGTGCCCTCAGTTTTGTACTATTTGAATTTACTGCATAACAGAAATGGATAGGCGATATATATATGTATACATTAAGGAACTAATATAATTGTTTATCAAATTTATTCCCTATTAAATATTTTTATGTGGGGGTTATATAGTCAGTAATTATTTTTGTGTACAAGGACACAGGAATGTACATTTTTTTGGTTACACATTAAATGTGATTCTGTAACAATACTGGTCTTCACTCTTCCCTTACTTTTTAGTAGTATGAACGCTCATATTTTTACACAGACTGCAAGTCATACACACCAGGAATCAACAGATTGGTCATCAACTGAATTTTGCCTGACACCTTTTTTTCTTTTTTCGCAGAAGTGTTGTTAGCACACAGACATGTTCGCTGTTTCTGCACTGCGCGGCTGTTTTCACACATGGCAGAGGAGAACAGCTGTGGCAAAGAACCTGTGTCCTGGAAGCCACAGAAGCCACAATTATTTGCTGTTATCATTTACAGTTACCAAGCTTACTGGCACTTGGAACCCACATGCACACTCATTGCTATTTCATCGCATATGCCGATACAGGAACTTTTTCATCATAGCAGATTGTAACACGTGTGCCTCTTATCCCTCCGGCCATGCATCAGTGAATGGCTGCATGGTATTCTATCATGCAGACATGCTAGCATTTATTCAGCCATCTTCGTATTCATTCTCCCCATTTTTTCTAAAGAAAGCAGCAGAAGAGCATCATCATTAAGTAGAAATGGCCAGGAGTCAGGTGCCTCTCTTTGATTCTCTTATCAGTTGAGCAAGTTTTAGCCCATCTGTGGTGGTTTTTAAAAGGAAGAATATACTTGGGACACACCCTTGCGGCTGAGGGGGCTGAGAGGCTGGTATACGAACCATATGCAGCCCAAGGACCTGGGTTCAAGACCCAGGGCTGGGGTATAAAACAAACAAAAAACAAAAACTAAACAAATGTTTCTTCCTCTTCCTTTCTTAAATGAGGATTCCTCCACTCCCTTCCTCTCTTTAAAAAAGAAGACGACACAGTGCTGTGGTTTGGCAGGAGAAGCCCATGGACAAGTGTTATGCAGTTGGACGGAGAGAACCACTTGCTGCAGTTTACTGGGAATTAAGGATCGCAGAGAAGCTGGTGAAATAAACTTTTAATAAACCAGGTGGGACGAGTGGGAGGGCTGGCCTGCAACTCTGGTCTCAGATTCTGTCCTGGCCTTCAGATGGCCCTCAGCTTGGCAAGGGGGCCCCCCGGGGCGGAAAAGCTGACGTCCACAGTGAGGCTGGTGCAGAGGGGCTGCAGAGCCCGCCGAGTCCATGCCTTCGTGGCGCCGTCTGTGGCCGACGGACCAGAATGCCAGGAGGGGGAGGGGGAGCACGTGCGTCAGCCGGGGACAAGCCCCCAGCCGCCCAGACTCACCTGGGTCGCTCCTCACCCTGAGCCCACCTTTTCCTTTGCCCCTTGCTTAGCTCTCTTGTCCAGTGTGGCCAACCCTGGTCTCAGAGAGGACCAGCTCCGTGACAGCCATTCTAGATGATGTCCCAGGCTCAAGTCCATGCGGACCAAACCTAGATCCTCGGCTCTGATTCTGTCAACTCAACATCTGCTGGACTTGGACATCCAGGCCCCCGCCAACGCGCTGGCCCCCACACACTAGGCTCAGCGATGGCGCCATCCCTGATGCTCCAAGGCCATGTTCAGCCCCGTCTTGTACCTGGTTCACCACGTAGCTGGCGTGATGCAGCTGCTGGCGCTGCAGGCAGGGGTGCAGGTGGAAGAGCAGGTGTTGCGGGTGCTGGACTTGCCCATGAAGGACACGATGACTGCTGTGTGATGCCGTGTCCAGCAGTTGGATGGCTGGTACTGGCTGCCCAGCTCCACCAGTGGGTTCTTTTCCACCACCTGCTCCATCGTCAGGTTCTCCGGGATCATCACTGGCCGTCTGAGAGAGGCGGAGACCAGGGGTGGTCAGGGGCTGTTCCCCAAACCCACTGGGGTTGACCAGCATCCTCTTGAAATGAAGATCCACCCAGAACTCCCACCAAAGACCTTCTTTGGAACCACGGTCTTCACGACGTCATTAGTTAAGACACAGTCATACTGGATGAGGCGGGCCCCGAATCCAATGGCTGGCATCCTTCTAAGAAGGCCATGGGAGGCCTCAGAAATGTCCACAGAGGCAGAAACTATAGGCCATGCCTGTAAGCCAAAGAATGCCCAGGACTGCCAGCCGGCAACCAGAAGTCAGGAGAGAGGCGCAGGCTAGTCTCCCCCGGAGCACCCCACAGGAGCCAGCCCTTGCCAGCACCTTGATTTTGGACATCTGCACGGAGAAAAAAGTGCTGTATGTCAGTCACCCAAGTCATGCACTTTCTGCTGGCAGCTCTATGAAACCAACGTTCAGTCAGGACAAGGGCTCGGAGCCACCGCTCCTGGCTCAGGAGTATCCTCTTGCCGGGCACCTGCTTCTCGGTTCCTCCACCTCGCAGCCCTCCCTCAGCAAGCTCGCTGCCTCTGACTCTTCCTCCTGGGGGCCCGGTGGTCCTAAATCTGCCCCCTAGCCTGCCTCCCGCCTCTCACCCAGGAGGGTTCCCAGGCCGCCCCCGTGCACGCGGCTCACCCCTCCCCGGGGAGACCTTGTGCTTTCCGGAGATGGACACACGCCTGTCATCAGACACGCCCTCTGCTACTGAGGTCAGTGTCCCCACCCCTAAGTGGGGTGGCTTTCATGACTGAAATACAGATGTGTGATGACGTGGCTTTTGAGACTAGACCGTGAAAGGCCATCTGGCCTGTTCTGCTGACGGGACTTGCTCTGGAAGTCGTCTGCTGCGAGGGAGTCATGCAGACACTGGGGCCACCAGGCCGTGAGGACGCTCACGCAGCCCTTGTGGAGACTACGCTGGAGTGAAGTGAGACACCAGCCAGCTGCTGGGAGTCTGGTGCCCTCTGCTGTCCCAGATGCCAACTGCCCGGAGATCCTGGACACAGTCACCTGGCCCAGCCTTTCCCCAGATTCCGGGCCCACAAAAGCGCCGAGTGCTAAAGACTGTTTAAAGACACTGAGCTGTTGAGTGATTTGCTGTGACGCAGCAGCAGATTTCCAGAATGTTCTCCAGCACCCGGAGCCACCAGGCCCACTGCCTCGGCTCCCAGGTTCTGCCCCGCCCCTCAGCGCCTCCCCAAGTCCAGCCGCCAAGTTCATTCAGAAGCCCGGAGCAGTCAGGTGCGATCACGCTGGGCCCGCAGCAGCTTACGGGTGTGGGGCGCCAAGAGCGGGCAGTGGGGCAGGCCCTCCTCCTCCGCCCCGACGTCCACAGGGCGGACCTGGCTGGGGCCGGAGTACATGTCCTGGTCACGGATTCCTGGAGAGGGGTCTCACGCCACTAAGGGCGCCTCCTCTCCCACCGCTGGCCCGTCTTGGAGGAGGGAGCGCAGGCGCCAAAGCCGTGGCGGCGGCGGTTTCGCTAGAGGATCACCCCCGCGAGCAGAACCTGTACCCCCAGAAGCAGCGCCAGGAGCCCCCTCGGCGTTCCGTTCTGGGAGAGAAACAGGTCATTTCTCCCACGCCGCAGACCCCTGGCGCTGGCCCCACGTGGCCTCCCACTCCTACCCTTCCCGATGGGCCCTGCCCACTCCAGGCCACATCCCCTGTGCCGGGCCTGCCTTGCACAGGTTCATCTCTTCCAGCCCGGTCCCCCTGGGGTCACGCTGGTGCCAGCTGGGCTGCTTCCTGGGGCCCACAGCTCCGTCCTAAGGCTCCACATCCTGGTCTGCAAAATGGGGCGCGCAGCTGCATCGGGCCCGTGGCGTGGTCGTGCCAGGGGACGCACTGTGCGAGGCCAGGGTCTCGTGTCCCCGGCATCCTGGGTGGAAGGGCCTGAGCTCCCTCCCGCTCATTCGGGGACCGTCGGTGATGAGCCTGCACTGAGGAGGGTGGACGAGGAAAGGAAGCAGCGCGTGCATGGCGGGCGGCCGCTAGGGGCCCAGGGCGCTATTTGAACCCACACCTGCAGGGACGAGGAGCCTGTGCCCACGGGAAGTGCTTCTGGCAGGGAGAACAGGAACTAGATGCCCAAAGCGGGGAAAGGAAGTCCTGGGAAGGCAGGAGACGAGGTGAGGCGACGGGCCAGAAAGGGTCAGTCTCCTGGGGTCACGGTGACGTATCAGGTCATCTTCTCCTCCTCATCCTGTCACCTCTGGCTGCACTGATTTTTGAGACTGTGTTGTTAGGTGCATCCACGTTTCCACCTGTCTCATCGTCCTAGTTATTCCTGTTTCATTGCTGACGACCCGGGTCAATGTCCACTCTGGTGGTCCCAGCAGCCAAGTCCCCTTGCGGGGTTATTTTCCTGATCTATCTTTCCCCACCCTTTCATTTTTACTTTCGAGGCTTTGTTTGATACGGGTCCTGTGTAAATAGCCCACCTTTTTTCATCCCTCACTTTCTGGGCGCTAAAAATGCGAGTCCCTACCCCTCTGACAGCGCGTAGTATTACAAAACCTACTTCCTAACAACCTCCCCGAAACTAAGCCGACACCCAGCTTTTAGGCTTTGCTAATATATTCCACAAAGGGGGTCCTGACAATAACTCACACTTACTGGTACTGACGCATTTCGTCTTCAAAGTCACCCTTGGCTTTCATAGAGGAGGACTGGGAGTCACAGAGAAGTCACTCTCCCCGGGTGGCCCAGGTCTAAGAAGAGACTGAGCTGGTGTCCCGGCCTGTGCACATTACTCCACAGCTGTTGCCGCTGTCTGGTGGAGGGGGGGCAAGGACAGTAGGTCAGGGAAGCCTGCCTGGAACAGGTGCTTTGGAGGGTCCTGAAGGATGAGTAGGCAGCCAACCCCCTGCCGAGCGGGGGAAGAGCATTCTGGACAGACATGGAGGCGGCCGAGCGCTCAGTGGGCTGAGTCGTACGGTAGCCTGTATCCAGGATGGCCTGAGAGCTGCTCCAAGCACTTAGCCAGTTCTCTGCTCAACTTCGGCACCACTGAAGGCAGATCCACCTGGGGCAGATTAGTTCTTTGCTGTGGGGGCTGTCCTGTTGACAAAGCTGGAGGACCATTCCTGCCTCTGCCTCCTGGATGCCAGTACCCCCTCGCCGGGTGGTGACGACCCAGATATTCTCTCCCAAATATCCTCTGGAGGTGAGAATCAGCCCCGGTCAGTAACCACTGCTCTAACCCCGTGAAGACACCCCTCTCTCAAAGAGGAGGAGATGTTAACTTGTCCTCGCTTGTTCCAGGATCTGAACGTAGGCTCCGAACCAGGCCTTCTGCCCTGTCCCCAATCAGCAAGTTTCCTGCCTGAGCTGTGTTCACAGGGGCGCAGGCCAGAGCGGGCAAAGCGGTGGCTCAGGACGGGCCTCGAGAACCTTGCCGGCTCTAGATCAGCAATGCTGCGCACCCAAATTCAAATCTAACTGAACCCCTCCTTCAAGGAGCCTCCAGCCCAGAGAGACACTGACACAGTCAGTCACAGAGCAAGGAGACAGAGACTCTCAAAAAAGTGAGGGACCAGGGACTGTGAGAAGCCAGAGGTAGTGGCTTCTTTACCCCGGGCCGGGGAGGAAGGGTGCTGGAGGCTCCCCGGAGTAAAGCAGGAATCAGCGTGGCTACCTGGTGAGCAGGGATCACCGTGGCTGGGGGAGCGGGGAGGACATCTTCAGGGAAAGGAGACAGCTTTGTGCCAACACCTGGCAGAAACAGTCATCTCACATGGCAAGTACAGGGACCTGCCAGCGGTTCTGTGCTAAGAAATGAGGCTGAAAGTCACCGGGAGCCAGGCTGTAAACAACATAAGGAGAGAATTGACCTTGGCCCTGACCTGATGAGCAGCCACATTCCAGAAGCCCCCATCACCAGTCTGTCCCCCTAAGGTAGTCAATTAACCTGCTGCAACAAATGAAAGATGTTTCCAAAGCGTCCACCAGAGGATCTGCCCCCGTCCTGCCAGCCAGCTGGAGGGAGCAGCCAACGAGAGCCCGAGGGACCTGTCCAGTGGACAGGCCTCAAGTCGCGTTTGGCTCTCAACCCCATCCATTCCTGTTGCCCCAGGGAAGAGACAGAAGGAACCAGAATGTGGGGCCCTGGCTCTTCCGGCACTAAGTGCCAAGCTCTGGTCTCAACACATAGCAAGTCACCTCGTTTTCCTAACAACTGATGTTAGTCTCTTCGCTGAGAACGTGAGGTCACTGAAGCAGAGGTTAAGTCACTGAAGGTCACACAACGAAGCAAGTGGCACGGGGAGTACCCAGGCAATGTGGTGTTGTCATCCTTGTCTTCACTGAACTGAGTAATCGTCTCTACCAACGTCTCACACAAGAGTAGGAGGGGCGCTGAAATCTGCTTAAGTATATAATGAAAGAACATTTCAGTAGGAGGCTAACCCAACACAGAAACGCCCGGATTTGTACACTAGCCTTCTGGATAGAAAATTAAGGAACGACAGACTTTTTCTTGGGCCAGGGTTCCTCAACCTTGTCATTGTTCTTCTGGGTCGGACAGTTCTGTAGGGGTCGTCCTGTGCCCTGTGAGTTTACCTGCAGCCCTGGCCCCTACCTACCAGACACATCACACCCTTCCCCATGCCTCCCCAGTTGTGACACCCAAAAGTGTCTGTGGACACTGGCAAATGTTCTCTGGGGGAAAAAGTCACCTCCCCTGAGAACTGGCAGAGGTTACCTGTAAATTGCCTGAGGTTTTGAAACCCTCCTCACGCAGTTTGCTATAAAAGCAAAATTAGGCCTGGCTCAGAAAGGAAGCCATCCGTGATTAGGAGAATTACAGGAGATGCAAACACACTGATAATAAATACTCTCCGTTTGAACTCAATTATCTTTGCGAGCGCTCCGTGGCAGGGACTGTAATTCCGCCCGTTTCACAGGCGAGGACTGACGGCGCAGGGGGCGCGCAGGGCGGTGTCTGGCACAGGCTGACTGCTCACTGGGAGCTGCTGCTGTAACCGCGGGCCGCCTACCCCTGACGCCAGGTGCCTCCACATCAGGTTTTTACGTCCCCTGTCTCCCTCCCTCTCCAGGCCCGGGACCGGGTCCCAGAAGCCAGCGCCTGGCACACAGGGAGCCTCGGAAAATGACTGTTAACACATGAGACCGATAACCAAGGTTCAGCCCTCGGAAGAGATCGGGCACCGCAACACCCTCCTTACCCGCCTCTCCACTCTCCCTACCAGCGTGCTCACAGGGCAGACACGCGAGCATCTCAGACGTAACAGGGCAAGGGGTGCTGGTGAGGGCGGAGGCGCGACCTGCAGCGCGGGGTTCCGGCGCTCAGCAGACAGCGCTGGTTCTGACCTGGGGCGTCGGCGCCCCGGACAACCCTGCGTCACGCGGGTTCTCCCCTGCTCTCCCTCCCGAGCTGTCTTCAAGACCAGCTGCAGGAGGCGGGCGACGCGCCGCGGCTCCCAGAGCCGCGCCTGCGCACAACTGCTCCCAGGCGCACGCCCCGCGCGGGGCAAACCGCTTCCCGGCGGTCGCGCGCGCACCAGGGCCCCAGCCTCCACCCGCGGACGCCAGCGGGACGCGCGCAAAGCCCACCCTGCCTCCCAGGGCACGCTTCTCTCCACGGCCATCCTCCCACAACGGCAGAACACCAGATCCACCCACTGGCCCCCGGGAATAAACTGCCCCGCGCGCGGCGTCGCACGGAGTCCGGACGCCACGCCTCTCCCCTCCCCGCGCAGGCGCTTTGGGGGAAACAGGCGAAAGCGGCCTGATGCACAATGGGAGCCGTGGGCGGGGCACATGACGTCACCGCAGGGCCGCCGGGAGTTGTAGGCCCAGCTGCCTGCAGACCCGCCAGGGCTCCGCCGCACAGGCACCTGGGAATCGTCGGCCGGGAGCCCCGGAGCCTCCTGGGAGCCGTGGTCCTCTGACCTGCTTCCGCCTTTCGGCCGCGCCCGGACCTCCCAGCGCGGGCGCCGCTCGGGTGAGTGTCTCCTCCCGCGTCCGGCCGAGCTGGACCGGGTGTCGCGCTGCCGTGTGCGAGTGAGTGTTGCATGTTTGTCTCTCACACCTTCCAGCAGGCACCCCTGCTCTTCGCGGTCGCCCAGCGCCTCTTTCCGGCGGGCCTCGGGCGGCGGTGCCCTCGGCAGCTGGCGTCCCTACCGGTCCCTTGGGGGCCGCTGTCCCATCGGATTCCTTCTGGTTCCCACCCTCCGACGCGGGTGCCGAGCGAGAGCTCCTCCTCCGTCCTGGGAAGAACGCAGAGTGGGAGGCGCCGGGCGCAGCCGGGGCCTCCCCACACCCCTCCTCCGCCAGCTCCTCCCCTGAACGATCCCACCGTCCCAGGGCTCCAGTCCCCGTCGTAGAGTTGCCCCGAGAGCCGCTTCGCTCACCCCTTCCCTCTCCCAAACACTTGCGTGGGTCCCATCGGCCCTGTCTGCAGAGGAGACCCCGAGCTTGACCCTCCGCCCTGGTGGGCGCGGCCGCTACTCGCACGCAGCCCGACGGTGTAAAACCCATGCTGTCAGCCCAGCTCGGAACCATCCAGTGATTCCCTTTACTGCGGAATCAGTGCGAGCTGCCGGGAGTCCTGCCAGCCTTCCACACCGAGCCCTGGTCTTCAGCCACAGTGCACGCTCCTGCTGCTCACTCTGTTAGGAATTCTTCCGGCGTCGATCTCAGGCCGTGCTCCTTTTCGTCCGTCTGCCCTCAACTTAGAGGACATTTCCCGCGCGTTGGGAAAGTATCCTGGTTATTCACATATATATCCACTGGAACTCAGTGCCTGCATCCTTTCCTGCCTGTCTTTGCCTTGTTCCCAGTGCCTAGCGCATCCTGGGTACCTCGGGAGCACTGAGTGGCTATCTGGTGAAGGAGCGACTGAATGAATAAACATTTAAGCTGACGTTTGAAGGTGCCAGCCCCACGCAGCGCTGCGGGGGAAAGTGTTCAGGGCAACGGGTCCAACCTGGGTGCTATCCAGGGACCTTCCCAGGAGGCGACGCCCCTGCAATCCGAATCCCCGTGTGACACTCTCTCCCCGCTGTCTCCCAGTCCAGGAGAAGCCACCCCCGTCGCCCCGCCGGATCCCGCGATGCCCGCCCCGCAGTGCGCCTCCTGCCACACGGCGCGCGCCGCCCTCCGCCGCCCGCGCTCCGGCCTGGCGCTGTGCGGCGCCTGCTTCTGCGCCGCCTTCGAGGCCGAGGTGCTGCACACGGTGGTCGCGGGCCACCTGCTGCCGCCCGGCGCCGTGGTGGCCGTGGGCGCGTCGGGCGGCAAGGACTCCA
>RJWH01009420.1:0-22840 GCA_004363575.1 Solenodon paradoxus | reverse complement strand
CCCAAAGAGGCTTTGACTAAAACAAAGTATGATCCTTAGAGTTTCTAAATTGTTTTGCAGCTCCACACAAATCCAAGCAGAAATTGGGCTGAGAAATCTATTCATCCTCTAAGAAGGTACGGTAATTAGTATGTGGCCAAAGAAGATAAGGGAGGAAAAAAATCCCATTTATCTGATTTCGGGAATGTGAAAAGCAATGAGCAAAGAGGTACTTGCATAAAGCACAATCAGAGTCTCCTGAAAAAAGGATAAGAAATGCTACAATAAATAGTGCTAGAATAATTGGAGATCCACATATAAAAGAATGAAATTGCATTCTTTCTTTATACCATAACACACACACACACACACACACACACACACACACACACACACCCTCAAAATGTACCAAAATATATTATCTTAAACCATGAAACTCTTAGAAGAAATGTAAGGAGTCAATCTTTGTGACCCGGAGTTAGGCAAAGCTGTCAGAGACAGTAAAAGTGAAAGTGACAAAAGATAAAATAGATAAGTTTGAAAAATTAAAAATCGAAACTTTTGTGCTTTGAAGAACGGAATCAAAAAAATAATAAGACAACCTGAAAAAAGGAGAAAATATTTGCAAATCATATGTCTGATAAGGTACTTAAATCTAAGACATAAAAAATTCTTAAAACTCTTATTTGAATGAGCCAAACATTTGAATAGATATTTTTCAAAGAAATAAAAATAGATAATATGTACATGAAAAGATGCTACTACTCTTAGTTATCTACAAATCACTAGTCAAAACCACTGTAAAATACTAATCTCAAATAGCAAGTGTTCATAGGAATATGCAGAAATGGATATAAATAAATTGTGTCTCATACAATTTTGTGTGGATAAAATGGTGCTGTATTTGGAAAATGGTCTAAAACTTCCTAAAACCATTAAACATAGAGTTAGCATGTGATCCGATAATTATCTTCCTAGATATATAACTGAGAATAATGAAAACATGTCCACACAAAAACTTATCCATGAAAATTCATAGCCAAAAAATGGAAGCAATCGCAATATCTATCAAGTAATGAATTGATAAAAGAAACACAATATATTCATACAATGGATTATTATTGAGCATAAAAATAATGTATTGATACATGCTACAATATGGATGAATCTTGAAAATATCATTATACTAAATGAAAAAAGCCAATCTCATAAGTCACATATTATACAATTCCATTAATATGAAATCTCCAGAATGAGGAAATCTATGGAGATTGTTATGGTTTCAATGTTTGTGGCCCCCTTCTAATTAAGAAGTTGAATTATAACCCCCAAAGGTGATGGTAGTAAGAGGTAAGGGATTTTGGATGATTCATTGTATAAATGTGATGCCAGAGAGATCCCTTGTCTCTTCACCATGTGAGGACACTGTTAGAAGGTGCTATGTATGAACCAAAATGCAGATCATCACTAGACTCCAAATATGCCAGCACCCTTATCTTCTCAGCCTCCAGAACTGTGAGAAGTAAGGTTTTATTCTTCATAAGCTACCCGGGCTGTAGTAATTTGTTATAACAGCTTGAATGGACTAAGACAGAGACAGGAAGTAAATTAGAGGTTGCCTAGAATCTCATAAGGGGAATTTATGAGTGAATGCTAATGTGTACTCTTTTGGGATCATGAAATGTTCTAAAATTGTCATGGTGATTGTACAAATCTGTGAATATACCAAACACCAGTGAATTGTATGGTATGGGTGAATTGTGTGTAAATTATATCTCAGCAGAGTTATAATTAAAAATAAACAAAGCCAAAAGTACCACAATATTTATTATTCTTGGGACTCAGTCCATACCATCTAAACATTGAAGTAATGAACACTAGATCACAGTTTAATTTTGGTCTCCTTTAGCATTATATAACACAACACAATGAAATGACTCTTAACACCTTTCATATTTCTATTAGCAATGCAAAATTTCATTTATCTTTACCTGCCTTGAATTACTATTGTTACTTTATAATCTGGTACATAGCAGATGCACAGTGACTAAATTAATTTGCTAAATTAATTAACTCCTTGGTCACCATGCCATCAACTACCATATTCTCAAACCAGGATTTCCCTATCCTAGACTTGTGAATTATTCTTTTTTGAAGAATGGGGACTAAAAGTTGCTGTGCTGTCAACTTGAACTTTGTCCAAAGGTCTAATTACACATTTACTTTCACTGCTGGATACTTTTGTTCAATTGTTTTCTATAGAAGATTAGAAATGTTTATTTGGAATAATTCTGAGAGCATTCCGTTTAATTTCTCCTAGTAAATATTAATTCATACATTCCCTAATTATTATTCAGTGCTTAGTCTGTGCTAAATCCCATACTAAAAATGGCATGGGTTTGGGTAACTGTCATCAAACATGGGAAGAGCAATGTACTAAAGACAGAAAAAATAATTCAGTAATTGAGAAAATCACAGAAATAGTTCCAAAATCCCCAAGTGACTGAAAATAATTTAGCACTAGAGTAGAAAGTTCCTCACTGAGTATTGCCACTAGAGGGAGGTAGCATATTAGGAGATAACAGCCCTGGAACCCAAACCTTGAAATATTACTAGCAGCTAGGTTCCTACTTCTAAATACAGAAGTTTATATATACAGTCACAAGAGGGGGTAATGGCAACTGCAAAACAAAGCTCTCTCCTGGATGACAAAGAGGTTATTGTTGAGTTGTGCAATGAACTTGCTTTTATCCCATGTCTCCTTGTGCTTCATAATCTCACACTGAATGAGTGTAGTTTCAAGGACATGGGTAAACTCTTTACAAAATGCAGGGCACAGAGCTGACCTTACCCCACCATGGGAAAAAATGATAGAGGTAATTAATAGTTTAACTTAAATGACCAGATTTTTGCAACTAGAATAATAAATGTAGGTGTTGTAGGAGAGGATAAGCAACTTTAATTTTATTTCAAACCATTTCTTTAGTAACCACTTTTGAGAAATACCAGAAAAACGCATTTGTCTACTTCTACCTCACTTGTAAAATGGCTTCATTTCATTTTCCTTTACAATTCTTTTCTTTCCATCTCTTTCTCTCTTTTCTCCCTAATGTGTTCATATGTGACACTCCTAAGCACAGGCAGGGAGAAGGGAAATACATGTTAAATGGGATTCAGTTAGAGCAGGAATAAGTACCAGTTAAGTCACTGGTTCCTGTATGAGGACAGCCAACAATGTCCACCTAGCAGATGCTTCTGACATCATTCCAGAAGCCAATGTGGGTGACCTTAATTCTAGGCCTCTAAACTGTATGCTAATTTTGTCTTTTTCCATCAGACTGAATGTAGAAATATTACGCAACTACGAAGTTATTTTTCTCATATATTGAAATATTTCCTTCCACATGTCATTGAATTTTTTACTTAGTTTATGTCTTTTTCTTGAAGTTATAAAAAAGTTTCTAACTTTTGCAATCAAATTCTGTACTGCTGCTCCTAAGACTGACTTACTCTAGCTGGGAATATGGATATGAATGTTCTTCCATTACAACCCAGGGTGCAACACAGATTTCTTAGGATAAGGGGCACTTCATGCCAGCTCAATGGCGCATCCAATCGTCAATTAACAATGGATTTTGCCTTTTACCGCAAATAAGAGATGGATAAACTCCTTGTTGATGATTTTACACATTCAGACACAGCTTTTTTGAGTTTGAGTCTTGAAAATTATTTCAGTGTGAATCCTTTAAATCAGGGCTAGACACTGGAAACGCATCTTTACCTTTTTTAAATACGTGTGATCCTTCGATGAGAGCAGACCCACCCACAAGACTGCTCTGTCTGTACTTGATGCTTGACTGGGAACAGCCAGTGTGAAAGCTTCCTGCTGTGGCTGTGTTAGTGATCTGTTTTGCTGTGTGGGACCTCCCCCAGGACCTCCCCCAAGCCAGAATCAAGCCCAGAACTGAGCGCTGCTGCCTGGAACCCCAGTTTACACTTACACTATGAGAGCGGTGACAGGAACAACAATCCTTCTAACTCTGGGTGAGTGATCTGAATGAGTGAGTCATCAGAATGACTTTCATGGCTAAAAGCAAAGGGCCAACATCTGCTGCTTCTACTTCTCCCACCACAATTTAAGAAACTTCTTGAAAAAAAAAAATTGCCTCTCTGTGTCTCTGTTTCTATATCTTTCTCTAGAAAATCAGGGCATCATTGTGAGGACTGATCATATTCATGACTCACAAAAGATTTCCTGAGTCTCACAGCTCTCACACTGTAAAGGAGTTTGGGTTTATTGAGCCCAAGACAGCAATCTACCTGTGTTGGGCCTTAGAGCTCTGCATAGCTCAAAAATAAAATTCAGTAATATTTCTCTTATCCTGTGCAACACACATGAAAATACTTAAGTACTGGGCTAAGGCCAGAAGAAAGAGTTCAGGGATTGCTTGTGAACCTCACCTTTAGATGTACCCAGGTTTAACAATCCAAATCTAATGTGTTGCTTCTCACCCCCACCCCACCCCCCAGGTATCCTGAGTGATGCTAAGACCACACAGCCAAATTCATGGGAGAGCACTGATGAAGAACCTGTGCGTTTGCCTTGTAACCACTCCAAAATTAGTCTAAGTGAGTACATATATTGGTATCGACAGATTCCCCACCAGGGACCAGAGTACGTGATTCATGGTCTGAAAAACAATGAGACCAATGGAATGGCCTCTCTGATCATCGCAAGAGACAGGATGTCCAGCACACTGATCCTGCCGCACGTCACCCTGAGAGACTCCGCCGTGTACTACTGCATCCTGAGAGAAGCACACTGGCACAGGCGGGGCTGCACCTGTGCAAGATCTCCCCGTGGGTAAGGGAAGTGGTGGCAGCACCTAGAGAGGCCACTGCTCCAGAACGTGCAGAAACCCAGTGGAAGAAGAAAAGCAAAGCAGGAGGCAGGACCTGGTGGAGCAGCCCTTCATCCTCTTGCAGCGCAGTCCACAGACATCCGAAGGACCCGGGATCTTGTTCCAGGGTCGGGGGGAACAACCAAGATGAACAACTAAATAAGATAGCTAAAGTATTTCTTCCTTCTCCCTCTTCCTCTGCCTACTCACCTTCGTTCCTGCCCGTGCCATTCCTTCAAAAAGAAAAAGAGCAGGTAATGAGGAAATCAAGGAGGAGAAAATGAAAGGACAAGAGGATGAGGAAGAAGAACTTACACTATTGAATGAACCTAGATGCTTGCAAGTAAACTAAGGAACACAACTGCAGGAAAGGAGAGAGGAAAGCTTTGCTTTAATCAAATGTCACTTTATGTACGTAGGCCTCACTAACAAAAGGTGAAAACAACCTTTTGGTTGTCCTAGAGATTTCTTCCTTAGACCTGAGAAATCCCCAGGCTCTGGATCTTGCATCATGTTAGTCATTCTAGCCTCTCAAAAATATAAAAGACTTTCGGAAATAGATTCATATGCCTTTGAGAAAAATCTGAAATTTTCTTTATTGCTTATTTGTAGTACACACTCTTGATATAGATGATGTGGGGCAAGGAGAAAATGGGACAAACATATGGATATTCATTTAAATTTTATGTTGAAATATACATGCATACATATACACATGCATATATATTTACCCCCAGCCCTGGCTCTCAAACCCAAATTCATAGGCTTTATGTAGTCTGCAGCTAGCTGCCTGAGCCACAGGGACGCACCCACAGGGACGCACCCAAAATTGTTACAATTAGACAAAAAGTAAAATACACAAATCCTTTCTCATTGTGAAAGACTCAAGATATTATATAAGTATGTAGAGTAAAATTGACATCCCCAAAACTGATTCTCCTCCCCTCCATTCCATTTTCACTTCAGCTCCTCTAACAGCCCATTTGACAGTCTAATGTGTGCAGACAACCACATTTCAAATTTTTATTTGCAAGGATGCTCATGTAAATATCCACCAAATATTTGTATATATTTTGGAGCATATCATGTGTAATTTTCTGTAACTTCTTCTTACTCTTTAATAAAAAATGATCTTTAGATGTGCCCCCACACACACATACACACACACTCACACATTCATATGCTGCATATATTGTAGACCTTTAAAATGTGACCTTATTTCATGATCGTGTTACAGGGCAATGAACTTTCATGCTTCGCTTCAGAGCCAATATTATGGCACCAGGTTTTGAGGAAAGAAAAAGCTGTATGACATGCTAACACACAAGAAAATAGGAGAGTCAAAATTCTCAGATCTCTCTCCCCTACTAGGAGCTGGGATAACTGTTTAAGGGGGAGGGGAGCAAAGAAATTTCTGTTTGACCATTTTGATCTGTCCATGTATGGTGTCAGGAGGCATTAGGACTTGATCTTTGTGGCTGAGGGACCCCTTACTTCTGAATATGCTCTGAGTCATTTTCTCCTCAGAACTTTGCTTCCTAGGCAGTGCTTTTCATTCAAGGAACAGAACAGTCTTGGGAGGGGTCTGTGGTGGTTCATATCCAGGTCAGGATACTGGTATTTGCTATATCTGCAAGAAAGTTTCACGTTTTTTTAGAACCAATATTCTTATTAAGTAGACAAAGTAAGTTTAAAAAAAAAAATAAATAAAAGGTCAAAACAGTTGGATTATATTCACTCTTTTAAGACTAACATTAAAAGTCTAATTCCATAGTTAAACAGAGTTAATAAGTATATTGATTACAGTTGGCTCAGTGCCCATTTCAATTTCTATTTCTTTGTAGCAATAATCAAGTTAAAATCAGGTCATTATGGTGGGCCCTAATCCAGTGTGACTGGTATCCTCCCATAAAGGGGAAATTTGAATGGAGACACTCAAACACACACACACACACACACACACACACACACACACAGGAAGGCCTTGTGAACAGGAAGCAGAGATCCGAGAAATGCATCTATAAGCCCAGGAGAGATGCCCGGAGTACATCCCACTGGCACAAAACTAACCTCAGAGCAAAGCAAAACAGTAAGATCAAAAGTCCAGCCACTGATGCAGGACTCAGGCTGGCGCCACCATCAATAACCAAGCAATTGCCCAGAGTTCCAGTCTGACTGACCGTCTCCTTCCCAGATCCCCTGTCCAGCATCCTCTTGGGCCATCCCCCCTTTCCTTGTCTCTTTAAAAGGGCCTCACCCCACTTGGGAGATGAGAATGTTGTTTTTGAACATGAGTCCACCATACTCCCAAATTATTGATAATTGAATAGAATGCCTTTTTCTGTTGATATCAAATCTCCTTCTTCCGATTTGGGTGATCAGTGAAAAGAACCTTTAGTGCTTTCAGAGGGAGGAAGAGATAGAGCAATATTAGAGCAAAGTTTCTTGTTTCATTTAAATTAACAGCCCACACCTGCTTCTGCGGTGGCCTTTGCACTGGAGCAGTGGCAGATTTTTGCCAGGTTCTGCCTGATTGGAATGTTATCTGAGAAACTGCTGAAAGGGCAGTATCACAATCATCCTTCAGGGAAGCTTCAGGAGGTAATGAAAAGAGAGCAGGATCAGAAACAGAGGACGGGGTGGCCCTGCCCCTATCACCTGGTGATGTTCTCCATTAACAGAACCTCTGTGAGCTAATTTCCTAGTTGCAAAATGGCAATAATAACGTTTTCCCAGCCAGCCTCGTTGTGTACTTTTATTAATACTGCAAGAAAGCAAAAGCCTTGCATGTCCCCAGAAAGGCAATGGTGGGAATGGGAATGTTAGGGTTTGGGGTAGAAGAAGACGCAGGACAGACAAGGAAGAACACCCAAGGGAGCGACCCAACAACAACAACGCAGCGCTTATTCCAGGATAAACCTGCGAAGGGGGCCTCCAGAAAGACAGGAGCACATCCGGCTTAGAGGCTGAGGATCTAAGTCTTCTTTGGGAGAGTTGTGGGCGCCAGGAAGTTCACGCAGGTACAGGGCACTTTTGTCAGTTTCAGGGGCTATTCTGTCCCTGTGATCGCTGTTCCCTGGAGAAAACTTCTGAGTTATCGTTACTTCCTGTCGTCCGAGCCTGGTGGGGCAGAGATGTTTTTCTGAGTCCTAACATTATTTTCTGGGACTTGTTTTCTGAGGCCTAATAAGAACAGAGAGGATTATTTTTCTCGCTGAGTATTGGGATTTACAGAAAACCTCAGGGGCTGCTTTGTGATGCGGGAACAGCATAGCTCAGTACCTTTCCGGCAGTATGCAGATGTAGGAGCAGAAAACTGCCTGGCAAAATCTGAGACTTCTAAGAGAAGGACCCCCACCTTAGCAACTTGGGTCTAGGACACACCCCTAGATATTTACTCTGTTTTTAGTCCAGGTAACCTGGACACACCCAGGAAGGAAGAAACCCCCCACCTCTCATATATATTCAAGAATCCATCTTGCCTGGGTGAGAGGAAGCAGCAAAGGTCACACACACATTCCCTTGATGTAACTTTCCCAGCCCGCAGGGAGCTTGAAGTCACTGGTCCTGCTTTTAATAAACTTGCTCTGTGCTCCTGACCAGAGGGCACTCTGCAGGAATTCTTTCTAGATGGACCCTCAGTGTGTCTCTCTCACCCTCCCCCACATCATTTTGTGCCATGTGTACAATCTGAGAAATGGATTTACAAATCTGGGCTCCCGGCTAATTGAGCTGGGTAACTCCACTGTGAGGCCTCAGCAACCTGGGTGGGCAAATTCTTCCCCTCGGGGCTGCAGACACCCTGGTCCTCTCCCCTCCAGGGTGGCTTCATAAAAAGCAAATCACATTCAAAATTCTTTGTGGCAGAGCTCTTCTCACAGGCATTTATTTTTAACTCGTTTAGCCTTATTGTTCTTGAAAAACCACCTGAATTTAGGGGAGTAAATGGCAATACTGAGTCATAAAAAGACTTTGCTTTGGGTCTTTCACCATTTCTGCAACTTCTCCTGCTTCTACTTGCTGGCCTGCTTCTTATCCCCCCAACCCCAAGTCCTCTGTGCTGTTTGAACACTCCATTTGTTTACCCAAAGTCTGTTTCTAATCAATGGGTTGTTTTCCAAAATCTTCTCTCACTTTATTGATTCTATATCCAATTCCCAACTCAATCTCTAAAATGGAGTGGGGCATAATCTAATTTGCATTTCATTGTAACATACTAGTCTAGGTCACCCCGGATTATTTGTACTTTAAGAAGGGAACATTAGAGTCTCAAAGGCAATCACCTCCAATGGTGCAATTTTGGTACTGAGAGATGAGATAGGAAGGATGTTTGAAGATAAAATGTTGTTTTCCCCACTTCTAAACCATCACTTAGGCCATCCACCCTTGTACAGGGCAGTGGGCAAAGGGACAAGCACTTTTAAAATAAAAGACATTTTTATTTAAATTTTACTCGAAGTTCATTCAGTAGGATAACATGATTCAGAAAGAGCAAGAAATGAATATTCAATTGCTTGACACTACAGAAAATAATACGCAAAATCTGGTATGTAAGATAGATGTCATTTATATAATAATCATTATAATCAATATGTACAGTACACTAGATTTAAAGACCGTATCCATTTACCTCTAATACAGTAAAAAAAAAAAAAAAAATGCCACTGGCAAAGTAATCAGCTGATCACAACCATCTGCAAGCCAAATCCCTGGAAGGTGTGATGGTGGGTTTGATGCAAGAAAGAATTGGCTTTATTTGGGGTTTAACTGTCTTGGATAATGGCAGACTCCTATTCCCCAAAAGCCATCTTGAAATTCCCAGACCAAGGCAGGGCCTTAAATATGGAAGAGGTGGGGCTACGGTATGCAGGCTACAGGGAGAGTGCAGCATCCATCCTTATTAGGTTTTCATCCATCATCCTACTCATCTTGTTCCTGCCTGCAGTTCTGCCTGTTAGTGATAAAGCTTGTTCGCAGTTTCAGTGCATCTGCATGAAAGACTTTTAGTGCATTAGTGTTTCTTTAATTGTTTCATGACATGAAGCTTTTGGTCTCCTTCAAATAGAATACAGATGTTATTATCTTCATTGTACTGATAAGAAAACAGAATAAAAATTTTTCCATCAAAGAAATACTTTTAAAAACTTGAGTTCAACAGAAGCACATGGAAGGTCACAGCAACTCCAGAGACATAAAGGTTTCCTGCCTTTTGTGTGGACATGCTCAGCTCCATCCATTACCTGTCAGTAGGTGCCATTGAACGAATTTTCTCATGGTCACTGCCCACTGTCCTGGAGCTTGGAGACAAAGCATGCTTTGTACTGACTTCTGCGAAAAAACATGTCAGAGAATGATGGAGCCTGTCTTTTTCTGCTCCTGGTTCCCCCACCCCCTTCCTCCCAGTAACTGAGTTAAGACATTTTAAGATCCCCAAATCTCTCTTCTGGGACAATGTATGTAGCCCTAGAGCTTTGTCAGTTTCTTGCCCTCAAAGATGGTACCCCTTTTATGTACTTCATTTTGTTTTATTGGAGTTCCTGGTTGGCATCTTTCTTCTCTTACATCTTTGAATAAAAATCATCTATCCTGTTATCACAGGGTTTTCTTTCTGAACAGCCCTGCTAGACTCACTTGCATACTTGATTCACTAGAATAGTGGCTAGTATAGAATCTCTAATTATAAGATTATCTGAACAACTAAATTAGAATCACTGCCACTATATTTCTTAGATGGTCATAGGTTGCAGACTTAAGACTAAGAGTTTTCTTAGTAACTTTAGTGGTTTTTAAATTTTTTCTAAAATTTAATACTAAAAGTCAACCTGAGTGAGAGTATATTCTTAGAGGTCTAGGAGACATAGTCCTCTATACATATGAAATTCCTTTGAAATCTCATGTTCTATTTTTAAAATGTATGTGTTATATTCTGCTCTGTAACATATCCTCATTTGTTTCAATACACAACAAATGCTTTAAATGGATGTATGTCTTGATTACCCAGGATTTAATGTCACCCTTCTTCACTGATACCTGCCCTATTCTCCATGAAGGCATAGAAATATATTGCCAGCATTCTGGAGGAAGTGGGAAACTTTTCCAGGTTGAGAGAGCTGGTCCTGTGGAGAACTGGAGCAGTTGCTCATCCTTGCTGAGACTGCAGCAGTAGAGGTGATGATCACACGGGACAACCAATCTACTGATGAAAGCAAACTCCTCACATGGTCATCTGCTTCCCACATTCTTTCACCAGGTACTTGGTGGTTCCTCAAAATGTTTAACTAAAGCTAACATATGGCTCAGCTGTGCCTATTTTTAATCACAAGAGATATATAACTGGTGAGGTTGTAGAGGACAATGGAATTTATAACCATAGATTAGAAAGCATAATGACAACTGGACTATCAGCTCCAGAGCACACATGAGAGGAACCATGAGAACTAGCCAGAACCGGGAATCAGGCACTGTGAAGGTGAAGATGAGACAAGGGTCAAGAACACTTTAAGTCCCCACCCCGCCAAACCATGACAGTTCCTGTCCAGACCAAATTAGAACCAAAAGTAAGCATGACCCCCGTTCTAGGAAAGTTTCACTCTTTCTCCAGAAGTTTGCAGATGTCAGAGACCCAAATGTAAGCCAGTTCAGTAATAAGCAGAGGCAAGGGAGCCCTGGGCTCTTAAGCGAGATTTTATTGTCCCATGTGAAGGTCAGGATACCTCCTTTCTGAGAAGAGACAGAAAAGAACAATCCAAGGGAAGCTGTGAGAGAGAGGCTTTTTAGGGGGCATTCTCTGGCTAGCACAGAAGGGGCTAGTGGTGGAATCCTGACAAGGCCTTCTGGCTGAGCTATTGATTTAGGGATAGGGAATTGAAAGGAAGTGAAAGGACAGTCTCCGACTAGCAAGGTAGGGGGCTGGAGGTGGAATTCCGATAAGACCATCTGACTGAGCTATTGATTTAGGTGTAGGGAGTCGATGGGCTGGAATGTTAGGTGAGTGCGGAGGGGTGGGGATGGAGTCCTTGAGTTCAGTAAACAGGAAAGGGGTTGAACAGCATCTGGTCTTTCTTCAGACAGCAAAACTTTCCATTTCTCATGTTTGGCTGGAAAGTGACAACTAGCAGTTTGTTTGTTTTTTTCTTTTGTCTCCTGTATCACCAAACACCACCCTTTCCCTGCCCAACCTTTTCAAAAAGCATATAACCTGCTTAGATGTGCTAGGAGTGGGGAAGGATTTTAGAGCATGAGGTCCCTTCTCTTTTTTGGTTAAAGAATACATTTTTTTTTATTGATTCCTACTTGTGGTTCTCAATATTGGTTAGCCAGTGGGAAAAAGAACTCAGAAGATATTTGCTAATTCCATTAAGAGAATACCAGACTGATGCAAATTTGTTTTTATCTAAGTGAAGATTTTTTTTGTTTATTCTTTTTGTTTTTTTCTTTTAAAAATTACATTCACCAGTAAAAGACTACAGCATTGCTTAGAAAGAAAAAAAGAGAGAGAAATGTAGGGTTATTAGCATTTTCACTTGGTAAGGGGCAGCAATTCATATTAAGAAATACACTAGACAGCAGGAAGAGAGGAGAAGCAAAGTAAATACACATCCAAAAGTAAATCCCAGTCAAACCTCAACCTAAAATGAGCAATTTAGGAGCAAAAAACACTTGGAAATAGGAGTAGATTATCCTACACTCCTCAGTCTGAAGAGCACAATGGGATATAAAATAGAAACTTAGGCCAGTATGTGGAAATTCATTTACCAAAATCAGGATGAAGGTGAAAATCATTCCTCAACACTCAGACCAGATCCCAGGCATTTGAACCTACAGGTTATCGGATCAATGTTCCACTTAAAAACAAAGCTTCCCTTCTAAAAGTTCATTCTGTAAAACAAGGTCTTGATATCATTCAAGGTTTTGTTTCCTTAATAAAAAGAGGTCAGAATATTCACAACGCTGTGTTTATTAGCACTCCTGCATTGTCTGTCAGCGTTCTTTTCTCTTTGTGTTCTGGTCTCTGTCTTTCATGTTAAGGGTTTTTTTTCCAAATGACTAGAGATCTCAAATGTTCATTCCCACTTATATTGAGACATACATCTGGGTTCTGAGCAAAAGAAGATGGTCTCATTTCTTTCTGTTTTTACATAATTGCCTCCTTTCACTCTCAAATGATCATGTGTCCCAGACTCAGGCCTCCTTATTAAGTGTTTTCTGAAGTATAGGTGTTTTTCCCTCCACAAAGCAGTTGAGAAGTAGTGGGTATTTGACTTTTCCAGATCAGGATGGGAGATCTGAAGATATAATTGTACGTCGCACTTATACATTCTGTTTAAAGTCCCTTTACTCCTACCCTCACTCCTATCTTCAGAGGTATCAGGTGCCCCAATTCTTGAGGCTTTAAGAGCACCTGGATTTTGTTGCCATTCACTCTTCTTTCAGTGGAGGAACAGAAAAAGAAAGTCTTCAAGACACCATATGTAATCATAAATCGACTTCACTGATTTTCCACAGAGATATTATAAAGATCCCAGGAGCAGAGTTGCTGTCTGTCTTGTTCATGTCTGTATGTTTCTCTAGCAGGCAGAATTTATTCAGTGTCATCAGATGAATGGGAGAAATAGAATTGCTTTCAACTCTTTCCAAGAGTGGCAGCAATCTAGTGACTAGCCTTAAGGAGCATTGTCTCCATTCATAGCTAGCCTTCAAGTGAGCTCAAAATTCTGAGAGAAACCTCCACTTAGACATCAGATTGACTGATACAAAGGACAGATATTTTAACTCTGTGATCATATTTACAGTGTTACTCTAAACCCAAAGGAGTTTCTTGAAGTAAAAACTCATTTAGGAAATAATTTTTTGCTGAAACGCTTGTGATAAAGATGTCCCTTGAAGGTTTATTAATAATCCTATGGATATGCCTGACATGTGAGTCTTGGGAATTTCTAATTCTTGCACAGAGAATTCTAAAGGGGTGGGAATTATGTGAAGGCAGGAGGTGAGTTTCATCCATACGAAATGAGGGAAACAGAAGGAAAAAAGCTTGAGAGAGGGGGAGGAAAGGAAAAAAGCATAGAGGCAGGACAGGGAAGAATGTCCTTCATAGCTGTAAGAAAAGTGAACTGAAAATTATCTTCAATACCTTTTGTCTTTCTAAACAGGGTGAGTGACCAACAGCTGGACCCAAGTCCTCAGTCTTTGTCTGTCCAGGAAGCAGAGGATGTCTCCATGCGCTGCAATTCCTTAAGCATATTTAACACCTTGCTATGGTATAAGCAGGATGCTGGGGAAGATTCTGTCCTTTTGATAACTTTATGTAAGTGTGATGAAGTGATCACAAACAGGAAACCGACTGCTCAGTTTGGTGTAACAAGAAAGGATGACTTCTTGAGCATTTCAGCCTCTGAGCCTGAAGATGCAGACATTTATTTCTGTTCTGGAGGCCCAGTTCTTCCCAGCCCCTAAGTCTGCACTCAGACCTGCAATTAGACTCACAGTCACTATCTGCCTCCAGCTCCTGCTCCTCTTGAAAGAAATGTGATCCTGCACACAACTCATGTTTCCTGGCCTTATGTGACTGCAGGATCTCATGTAGTGAAGGCTTTGTCTTTCCATTATTGTGCTCTTAGCTTAATGAACGTCCCTCTTCTTATCTCCTATTTAATGTATATAATAGATTTACCTATTTTTGTCAGGATAAAAGGAGAAATGATAAGTGTACAATCATACTAGAGAATTTAACACACTTCTCTTAAAATGGATATAATTGCAAGTGTCAAAATTTCATCAATTTTTAAATAATGGAGTAGTAGTCCAGTGTGTATACATACCACATCATCTTTATCTGTTCATTCGTCAGCTAGGTTGCTTCTGTATCTTGGCTATTAAAAATAGTCTTGTAACGAACATACAGGTGCATATGTCACTTCAAATTCCTGGTGTTTTATTCCTTGGGTAAATGCTTAGAAGTGGAATTGCTGAACCATATGGTATTTCTATTCTTAATTATTTAAGGGTATCTCTATGCTGTTTTCCATAACGGTTGCACCGGTTACATTCCACCAACAGTGTATGAATTATCAAAATTCCTTATTCCCTTGTCTCATTCTCAGTAAAAAATTGTTACTTCTTAATGTAGGCCAATCTCACAAGTGAGATATATCTTATTGTGATTTTGATTTGCATTTTCCTAGTAATAAATAATGAACATCTTTTCATGTGCCTTTTGGTCATCTGTATGTCTTCTTTGGAGAAGTGTCTATTCTCCTCTGCCCATTCTTTAAATTGGACTGTTTGGTTTTGTTGATGTTAAGTTGTATGAATTCTTATACAGTTTGCATAATAATTCCTTGCTGTATGTGTGAGCTCTCAGTTAGTAGGCTGCCTTTTTGTTGTTACAACTTCTTTTTCTGTGCAGAATTTTAGTTTGATCTAATTTTTACATTTGTGACAAACCAGAGGACATTATATTAAGTGAAATCAAGCAAAGAAAGACAAATATCATATGAATTCACTCATATGTAGAAGATAGGAAAGAAATGAAACAAAACAAAAGCAAATTCAGATTATATGAACAAAATGGAGGGAGAGGGGGCTTCCAATATGGTTACCAGAGGGAAAAAAGAAAAAGGGTATATTGGGTAAAAGATTGAGTATGGTGGTGATCACAATGTAATATACACAGATGTTGAATAATAGTGTTCTACTTCTGAGACCTATATGCTGTTTTAAACAAACCTTACTTTAATAATTTTTTTTATGATAGTGGAACAATAAAAAACAAAGATAACTATCAATGGACTAGAATTGAGAGTTCTGATACATCTATGGTCAACTGATTTTCAACAAGGATGACAAGGATCATTCAATGGCAAAAGGGTTCTGCGACAATTGAATAGTTGCATGCAAGACTATACACTTAGACAAAAAAAGAAAGAAAGAAACTCCACTGGATCAAAGACCTAAATGTAAGAGCCAAAACTATAAACTCTTAGAAGGAAATATTGTTGAAATATTTATGACACTGAACTATGTAACAGTTTCTTAGATATGATACCAAAAGCACAACAACCTAAAAAAAAAAAGACACATTAGCGTTAATCAAAATTTTGTGTTTAAAGGGGCTAAAACAGAGCACCCCAAGTCTCTCAGAATTGATCTCCTGAGCCAAGGACAATGGAAGACAGCTCTGGAAACAAAGTTGAAATCTTGCCTTCTGATTCTTTTGCCCTTGATCAAAGAAGCCATCACCACTTTCTAAGCCTCCACTCTTCCCTTAATCAAAAAGTGTTCTTTCTTCTCTTATCCCCTAGATAATGAAATTTAGGAAGGTGTTAATCAGAAGTTAGCTTATTTGTGAACACTTCCTCTCTAAACCTATCTTTTCTTTCAGAATAAAGAGATGTCATTCCTCCTTGTAATGTGACCACCCCGCCCCGCCTCCATAGTCCAGGTCCCCTTTCTATTGTTTCAGCACGGGATGTAGTTCTCTGGTCTGCCCCAGTTACCTTGGAACTTGCCGCCATATAAAATTTCCATACATGTTATTAAGTTTGAGCTTTTATCTTACTAATCATGCGTAATGTTAATATGTTTATTCCTCCAGCTGTTATTAACCTCAGAGAAATGGGGAATTTTTTCCCCGCCTCCCACAGTATCAAAGGTCACAATGTTTTCTACAAATGGAGGTGAAAAGACAGTCCACAGAATGGAAGACTATTTATAAATTGTATATCTAATATGAATACAATATTGAGAATATATAAAAAATAACTTACAACTTAACAATAAAAAGTCAAATAGCAATTTAAAAATGGAAAAGGCATTTGATTATCACTGCTACAAAGACAATCAACAAATGGCCAGCAAGCAGGTGGAAAGATATTAAACATCTTTATTTATTAGGAAAATGCAAATCAAAAACCACAGTGAGATACTATATCACACTGACTAGAATGGCCATAATTCAAAATGCAAAACCAGATAATAATGTATTGGTGACACTGTTCGGAAATCAGAACCCTCCAACTCTGCTGGTGGGAATGTAATATGCTGTACTTTGGAAAACAGTTCGGCAGTTTCTCAGATGGTTAAGTATAGAGCTATCATTTGATCTAGTAATTACATTCTTATATATCTAAGAGAATGAAAACCATGTTTGGAAAAAACTTGTATACAAATGTTCATAACGGATTAACTCCTAATAGACAAAAAGTTGAAACAACCCAAGTATTCATGGATGAACGACTATATCCACATTATCATATTATATTGCATGATACCCATATTAAGACTCTGCAGAATCCTACACCCAACAATTAGAAACATAAATTCTTTATAATTTCTCAGGAGACATTTAGAAAATTTAATCTTGTACTTGATGGTAAAAGAAACAGAATCAAATAGAATAGTAAAAAAGTGCTCTCTTGACAGGATCTAATAGAAGTAAAAAGAAAGCTTAAAAGCATAATCAAAATTTCTTCATATATTTGTATATTTAAAAACACACTGTTAAATATTTCATAGGTTTAAGAAAATATGATAGAACCTGAAATGTTTTAATTCAATGACAATGAAGACAGCACTGATCGAACTTATGGGATGCAACGAAAATAACACCTAACCGGGCACTTTTAGCCTTGAATGTACATATTAGAAAAGAAGGATTAAAAATCAGTGAACTGAGCAACTAACTTAAGTTAGAAAAAGAACAAATAAATCCCAAGGAAAAAATATGAAATGTAATTAAAAAAAAGAGTAAAAACATTAAAAAAATGTTTCCAATGACAACATTAATAAACCTATAGCCAGACTGATAAGAGAGAAAGAAGATGGTGCAAATAAACAATATTAAGGATGAAGAAAAACAATTTTGATTAAAAATAGAGTAGATTTATTACTCTAGGAAACTTTAGATTATAAAATAGTTGATTCTCAAAGGGAAAAAAAGCTTACAAACACTCAAGGGGAAAAATCTGAAAATTCCTATCAGAAATAAAGAAATCAAGTTAATAGCTGTGTTCACACACACACACACACACACACACACACACACACACACACTGCAATCACAGGTTATGAAAATATGATTTAAAAAATAATGATCACCGCATAAAAATTATTTTAGTATGACAGTTTAAGAAAGGGCATTAAAAGGAAATTTTATTCATGAAAACCACTGGAAATACAAATCAATATATTGTCAAATATTAACTTGTTATGAAAATATAACAAACGTATGAGTAATTAGAAATGCAATCTTAGAGTAATATGAGTAATCTTAAAAGTGTATGGCAGAATTAACACTGGAAACCTGTTCATGTGATTACAACATTAGCAGATTAGAGGAGAAAAATGATGTGTATCTGAGTAGATAGTTTTTAACTAATGTTTTTTATGAATATTTTCAGATACATGCAAAACAAGAAACAGTAAAATAATAAATATGTACTCATTACCTTAGTTCATTATTATCAACTCATGACCAATCTTTCTTCATCTATACACCTCTTCTCTGATATTCATCCAGGTGAATTATTTTAAAACAAATCCCAAACATTAGTCATTTCATCCATAAGTAATTCAAAATATATCTCTGGCATAAGGTAATATTTTTAGCATAAACATAGTTTTCTGATAAAGCCTAAAATATGAAGAAATATTATTTGTTAAAGAACAATGTCTTGATAATAATGATTCTTTGAGATTTATGCAAATTTGCCTTATGATTCATTATTTACTTAATAGCTATATGTGCTTGAAGAGAATTATCCTCTCATTTTCTAGTGCAGAGTTCTAATATATTAATTAAATAAAAATTTTTGGATCATCTTTGTATTAAATATTTGTATTACTGACCTGTCAATTTATGAGATGTGCTAAAATCTCGTCACAAAAAATAATTTTTCAATTTCTCACTTCTGTCAGTTTTTGCTTTTTTGTGTTTAATATTATTGAATACATGGAAATTCAGAAACATTACATCATAACTGAATTAGTTAAACCTTTTATTTTGGTTTAAAGACCTTTGTTTATCCCTACACGTTCTTCTTGTCTTAATATCTTTTTCCCCTAGCTATTAACATAGTTTATTTCAGTTAGTACTTGCCTGGCACATATTTTTCCATCCTTTTACTTTCAAACTTTCTCTGCTTTCATTTTCTATTTGATCTCTTCCACAAAAAAAAAAAAAAACACCTAACTGAATTTTATATGAATTTTACATGAATCTTAACTGAATCCCATAATCTGGGATTCTGGTTATAAGATGGCAGACTGCTAAGATCTCTAGCTTGCTCCTTCCCACAAACCAAAAAACCACTTATCCGGAAGGACTCCATCAAAAGGGCAGCTCCCACTGGGCTGTAGCTACAGCTAAACAGCTTCCTATGGGTTGACCGCCTAAAATTCTACTCCCAGGCTTCAGTGCTTGTTTACCACCACTTGTTAGGCCTGCCAGTCCTCTGGAGGACTAAGGGACTGTCGCAAGGGAATATGCTCCACTAATGACAGTTCCTAACTCCCTTCTGTGGGCTCTGTTGGGACTGTGGCCTGCTTAGAGACTGGGCCCACAATTTTTGGGTCTCTCTCATTGGGTTTTGTTATTCATGCCTGTGATTCTGGGGGAAATCTCTACCCATCTCCAACCCTGTAGTCTGGACTCTCAGACCTCAACACAGGGCCCACCCTAGAAATTCAACATACCTGTTTGTGTTAAGATCACTCAACTAAAGGATATCCAGCTTTCCAGACCAGTACTCAGGTCTATTCTGTGCAAGCTGGTAGGGTCATACAAGACATTTACATTAGGAAAGACTACCCCATAGAAATAAACACAGAATGCCAAACAGATAGAAGAAATTGAATTGAAGATCTGTTGGGGTTAAACTTTTGCAGTCTTAATTTCAACCTTATTAGTGAAAGATAGTTTACTTAAAATTCTGGATCATCTGCTTTCAGTGCTACTGCTATTTCTTTGTCTCTAATCATATTCTTTTCTTTCTGACTACTTTTAAAATCTACCTTTTCTGATTTAGCATTTTCTAAAACTTGGCTGCCCTCACTGGCTATCAGAGCTACCAGTAGCTTTGGGAAGTCTCTCCTTCAAGAGTGACACAATTTTAGAAGTACTAAACGTGTGGGAACAAGTTTTCAGCAATTCTACCCCAGCTCACAAGATGGCAGTGCACTGTTTTGAATGATTCCTGTGGGTGAAGAATAGGAGGGATTTGAATTTGAATTAGGACATGATATTTTTCTGGTTAGCTGAACACTGCTACTATTTTCTGCCCGCCCCCGACCCCTCCTTCTCTCTCTCTGCCTCATTGTATGTGTGTGTGCCTGGAGAAGAGGGTGTTGGTTTTACAAGAAAAGGGAAAAGCTCAGAGGGATAAATCAATCACACTTGGCCCAGGAAAGTCTGGAATTGAAGTATGGAGAAATGGTCACCAACTTCACTAGTGGTCTTTTGCATTCAACTGAGCTGTGAGTAGTGCTTCTACAAAGGTCAGCGATAATGAGGAAAACCTGAGAACTAATCCACAGAAAACTAAGGGGGTGAAAAGGAAATTCATTCTGATTAATCTGTGGGAGCACCTACTGTTCCAATGGAGAATAATTATGTACTCTGAGAAAATCTGTCCTGACATCACTCTTCCCGGTTAATTTTTGTTTTTCCTAAACAGGGGTGAGAAGTGATGACACAGTGACACAGAGCCCCCCAGCTCTGGTTGCCCACGAGGGAGATAATGCAACTCTTAACTGCAGTTATGAAGTCACCACCTTTCAAAGCCTGCACTGGTATAAGCAGGAAGACAAAGCTTGTACTTCTCTGTTTATACTATTTTCAAGTGGAATTGAGAAGAAGTTGGGAAGACTAGGAGCCATATTAGATAAGAAAGAACTTTGCAGCACCCTGCACATCACAGCTACCCAGCTCGGAGACTCAGCCACCTACCTCTGTGCAGTGGAGGCACAGTACTGTCTAGTCACCTGCAGCCTGTACCCATATGCTACAGCAGAGACTCCTGCAGCAGTTAGATGAGGGTCTTGCCAAATTGAGGATGCTTTCAAAAATAAGCTATAAGGGAAAGCAATTATTGGTCACAATCATCATGCCCATGTTGACAATTACCTCTGCAGCTATTCAGACTAAGTCATATCACTGCATTCACTACCTTCTCTGTGCTCTTCCATGGGGGTTAGCATAACTAACAAGTTTAGAGAATTTTTTATGTGATACTATTCTCGTGGTAGAAATAAGCCCTTTTACTAGAATCAGCACCTAAGTATGTATATAACCCATCATGGACTCTGCCTAATAGCATGGATGGATGAAAAGTTCAGTTTCTTTTTATTGTATCTTCCTGCCTAGACTAGACACATTTCTATGTAGAGTTTTCTCTGTGGCTTTTCTGACTAGATGGTTCAGCAAAGAACAAAGGGTAGGCACCAGAAGGCATCACTACTTGATTCAAATGAAAGTTTTTCTTCCCCACATGAAGTATTTTTACTATGTCCTTCATTTTAGGGCTGTTACCTATGCCAGGTGATTCATGAAAGTGGTGGTAGAATGCTCAAAAAATTACATGGTAATTCAAATACATAGTATTTAATCAATTTCCCAGAAGAAAGAAGTTAGTTAAATTAAGCTATGCAAAATTAACATGAACTTAGTTATATGATGGAACATTCTTTCAATGAAATGTTATCTAATTGTATATATTGTATTTATAAGTGTTTGCAGTGGAAACATGTGATGGATGGATGAAAGTTCAGTTTCTTTGTATTGTTATCTTCCTGCCTAGACTAGACACATTTCTATGTAGAGTTTTCTCTGTGGCTTTTCTGACTGGATGGTTCAGCAAAGAACAAAGGCTTATAAGATTTATAAGACTTCCAAAAAATCAGGCTGAATGTAATGTCCATCTATGACAAACTGGACATGGACTTTCAACTAGCCAAGCTCATTCTCGTTCTTGGCTACAACTTCTAAAAGATAAAAGCATGTCCTCTTGCCATTAGCAGATGCCTGTGTAAACAGTTGTGAATCTGATGCATGAATTCCACTGAACTTTTCCTAAAGAGAAAATCCACTAAGAAAAAAAGCAAGAAATATGAAAGTTGAGATGTTGTATAAAACATTTTTAAACAGCTTAAATATTCAGTCATAGTATTGAGCCATCAACATGCTAGAGTATGGTTTTTAAAAGAAAGCACCATACTTCTAGAATATAAAGATTACAAAATAATTTTAATGTGCTTAAAGGATAATATTACATTAAAGAAACAGAACAAAACCATCACTCTATTCATGTGTTCTAACTCCCACTAAACTGTGTTATTTCATTTACGCCTCTGTCTAAACAATTACTTTTCATATTTATAGGGTATTTAAAGCTCTCCTCACCCCCTTCCTCTTTTTGCCTTTGCCTGACACACCTAAATCTAGAATATGCCATATTTCTTTATAATTGTCACCTGAACAGTCTCAGGAGATATACTACAAAAATAAAGTTATTTTTATAAGCTCCTGAGTATATATCTCAAAACACACATGCCTAACTCTTTGATGGAAAGGCATCTCCCACGCCCACAGCCTCCTCTGGAGAGTCTGCCCACTTTCCTTGCAAACCTGCACTGGTTCAGACTTGCACAGAGAGCATTTACACTTCCCATTCTGCCTGGTTCAGGGAGTTAAGGAGTCATTTCCTGAGATGCCATAAAGGGATCTTGGCCAACACACCCAGGCGACTACGGAAAAGGAAAGCCTCCTGAGACCCATTCCCAAGCATCCTGACACATTATAGGTGGTCAGTAAATGGTGCTTGGGATTGGCTAGCCTTATTATAGCAACTACGTAAAACATGACCAGCAGAAATTGCCACCCACCTCCATTTAGGCCGAAAGTGCCCCTCTCGCCTTTCTGGACTCAAGGTCGCTACTCTACTATTCCAACCTAACTTTGGCCT
>RJWH01009419.1:0-22846 GCA_004363575.1 Solenodon paradoxus | reverse complement strand
GGGTGCGCAAACCCCAATAAAGCCCTGGCTATTCGACCTTTTTGTTTGATGGACTTTCTTTCCTCCCGGAACCCAGAAAAAAACTTTCAGATGCCTCCCTCCCT
Organism: Solenodon paradoxus; assembly: GCA_004363575.1. Lineage (NCBI taxonomy): Eukaryota > Metazoa > Chordata > Mammalia > Eulipotyphla > Solenodontidae > Solenodon > Solenodon paradoxus. Next base: position 22,742 of record RJWH01009419.1, on the reverse strand, counting down.
CCACCCCACATCAAGTCCACAGCCACTTGTCAGGTCCCACAGGCATGTCTGATCTGATCCCCAACCACCCAGGGCAATTCCCAGCAGGGCTGGCTGCATTCGAACAAGCAGACCATGACCCCAGACTTGCAGTCCTACATCACTCATGCATCCTTGGTCTCTGTAGGCATTCAGATGGAGGACATTTTAATTTAATATTTACAGTAAAAGCTGAATATTGCTACAGTTGCACTGGGGGAATTACACCCCAACTGGAGCTGCTAAAGCTGCTTCCTCCTTGCCTGTGCTTGGTCAGCAGGAAGGTTCATTAAATAATGGGCAATACCCCAGGCCACTTGCTACCTGCTCCCCGCCTCCACTGAGTAAAGGGGTGGGTCCTCATCTTCTTCCCAAACTCCCAGACAAAGTCATCAGTAAGCACAGGGCGGAAAACAACTGCCAGGGGTCCTGAGACACGATTACTGTCCCCAGGGTGGGCTTCCACCCAGTGGTCTTCCTTCCCTGGATGTTGCACAGGAGGCGATAGAGTGGAATCTTCCACCCTGGGCAGGCACTGGAGTCCTCTCCATCTCTCCCGCTAGCCTCCTTCCTGCCTGGGTGGCATCCTCAGGGCAGCCAGGGCCTGGGTGCAAACTCCAGCAGAGCTGAGCCTATTCCCTGTGTAGGAAGGGAAGGTGTGTTGGATACTTGCATTCTGGCCTGGTGCTGCACAGTCCGGCTTGATCAGCAAAACTCTCCATCTCTTTTTTGCAAAGGAGGCAACAGGCACAGCTCTGGCTAGGACACAGGAAGAGGGCCTGTCTGGGCTCCTTCCAGCCCAGAGGAGGGGCCAGAACACAGCAGGGAACAGGTGGAGCTGAAGGAGAGGGTGCCAGAGGGCACTTCCTGGCCTCATTCTCTCCCCTGGGCCCCACCCACACCCACACCCACCCCCAGGCCTCTATTCCCCAGGATGCTGCTGCTGTTTCCAGCTAGTAGATCAGCTGACCTATAGCTGCTGCCTGCAAGGCTGGCTTAGGGACGCATGGGCGTCGGACGTATGGAGGGCCCATGTGCGAAAAGAGAGCTAAATCAACCCCAAACTTTTGTGCCTTCTTCCCCTGTCCACTTTCTCAGAGACAAGGATGCCAGGGGCATTCGAGAGGTCACCCATTCTGATAGGGCCCTGCCTGGCGTGATGTGAGGCAAATCTGGGGCCATGACCATCCAGGGCGGGGTCCTCTCAGGTCTGTAAACACTTGGCCAGCCTGCAGCCTGGTGCTGGTGTGACTGCTCCAGCCTGCCTGGCCCTCTGGGTTAGGAGTCCAGAGTGGCCCAGGGCGCAAGGGTCTCTTGTTGATGCTCCCCGGGGACAAGTGATCCTGCTGGACCCTCAGCTAAGCCTGGACTGATGGAAACTTGAGGCCCCTGAAAAACTCCATGGATTCCCCTCTAGGAGTCTGAGCCCAACCCCAGGAATGACCCTCGGGGACTTGACATGGGTCTGCCCTTCCAGATCTTTGGGGGAACAGATCAAAACTCCAGTGGTCATGGAGGAGGGTGCTGGGAGCGGTGGGGCTAGAGAGGGTGTCAGGGAAGGCATCCTCGGCCTGATGGGAAGGAACAGGGGGAGTCTGCTGGTGAAGATGGTTGGATGGGCCCTGTGGACTGAGAATAACGCTCAAGGGTGGAGGAAGAGGTGAGCCAGACCATGGAGGCCTCGAATGCTGGGGCCCAAGAGTGAGGCCTTGCCTGTGAGCAAACGAGTCTACGGCAATGGACTGCGGTGTCAGTTCATCTCCGTGGGCTGACACATAGCAGACTTTCGTGAGACGACGGCCACATGGCTACTTAAACATTGCCTGATCTAAGAGGTCATCTCATGCACCTAAGTACATGCAGTAGCTGTATTATTCGTTCAAATAAAATCTTAAAAAATAGGTGAAATGATGTAGCTGGTGAAATAACTGGCAGAGAATTCACTGCTTTATCAAAAAAATTACTTGCTCTTAAACCCCTGGAGCCAGACAGAACCCGAGGCCCCTAACCCCCTCCCTGCTTGGCTGCAAGGAACTGAGCGCTGGAGAGCTTGGCAACACCCCAGGCCTGCAGGGAAGGCTGTTCCAGCAAGTCCAGAACACCCAGCACTCAGATTCCTCGACGCGGCCCAGAGGGGCCTGGGCCCAGAGAGCTCATTTTCCTCTGGCCCAGCTGGGGAGGCCAGCAGGCTGTTCTGGACTCTGACCCAGCTTTCTGGCCAGAACTCCAGGGCAAGGCAGAAGGGATACCTGACCTCTTCTGCCTCTGCTCTGCGCCGGGGTGGGCTCCTCGGTACCCTAGCTTGCATCTGTTTAGGTTAACAGATTCAGGCTCACGGTGGGGTGGGGTGGGGGTGCTGGTGGGACCCGGCCTAGGCTGTGCACCTCGCAGAGTGAGTTGGCAAAGCAGGCACTTCTATTGCCGAGGCACGGGGCTGGTGGGCCTCTGGGCCCCGCTGACCTCACGACTTCCACCGCACTGCTTCCCCATCTGCAGAATGGGGCCAAAAAGGGCTGTTTGAGCGAATGCGCGTAATCAACTATAAAGCACTAGATGTCCGTGACTCACTCCTCTTTATTATTCTCCTTTGTGTATCATGGACAGAGTGAGGTCTGTTTTCGTTCAAATGCTTTTCCTGAGCCAAAAGAACTCTGTGCCCTGGTGCCCCTGGAGTGGGTAGCTGGCACACGTCACCCTGGCAACCTCTCTGGAAAGAAGGGACGGAGTGGGCAGGCTGGCCTCTCCTGGTCAGCAACCCAGGCCAGCCCTGCCTTGAAACGGAAAGCTAAGCCAGAAATGCACAAAGCGTCCTGCACCCGCCGCTCAGGAGGGTGGGTTTGCAGCTCTCGGCTCTCATCCGGGAGTTCCTTCCTCCTTCCACCCTGGTTCCTGCTTCTCTGTGCTGCTTTATGGCACCTTAGTGCCACCTGCCTGGTGCTCTGGGGCCCTGGGGGCCCTGATGGGGCTCATGATTCTGCTCCTGCCTGTTTTCTAGGAGACCTGATGCTCCCCAGCTCACTGCCTCGGATGTAGGCTGGGACCCTCCCTGGCCCCCACTTGTTGGGCTCGACTCCTAAGGTCAGGGCTGGAGAAAGGGACTACCAAGGATTGAGAAAAAGAAGAACAAAACAGACCAAAATAAAAGGGGATCAGGGGGTAAAACTATCGGGGAACTCTCGCCCCAATTAGCTACTACGAGTCACTGACTCCTCGCCCATTTATTGTCTTTATGCGAGGCAGTCATTTACAGAAAAAATGCAAGAATTAAATCAGCCATTCTAACAAACCATGTTGACAGAGTGATTTTGCATTTAAAAGGTTTAAGATAACTAGCTTCTAGGCTTCTTCCAGAGCCTCAGCAGGGAACAAAAACCTCCTGCCAAGGTTTTCCTCCCCAGGTGGACCTCTGGTTTTCCAGTTGCCTGGGTAATAGTTTTATTCTGCTTTGGCTTCACACATCTAAACTAAGCTTCCTCTTTATTGATCCCAGCACCCACTCGTCACCTGTACCCTGAGATGTGCTGGCCTTGGGATGTCCCTCCAGCCTCACACTGGCTAGAAGGGAGCACACCCTCCAGGGCCTGCAGTGGCCTCCAGTAATACCTCGTGGGTGGTCAGTTCCCTCCGCTGGCCCCCTCCACTGCCGGCTGCAACCCAGGGCCGTCGGGGAAGCACTTCTTCACAAGTACATCCTCATGGCCTCATGCGTCTGGGGCAGCAGCGGGCGTGGAGCTGGGCCAGCAGCGCCCGGGACGTGGCCTCCAAGCGCGTGCCCTGGCTCTTCTTGTTCCACACGTGGTCAGCGTAGGTGGCGTTGAGCTGCCGGGACAGCTCCTCGGGGCTGATGTCTTCGAAGTACTTCTTCCAGTCCCGCCAGGGGACGGGGTAGAAGGCCTCGCAGGGCAGGGTGGTGACGCCGCGGCAGGCGTGGCTCTGGCTCGGGCTGCGGATGGCGCGCCACTTCTTGAAGACCCGCGTGAACAGCTGCTGGCCCTGGTGGCCCCAGACCCAGCAGTCGTAGTGGGCCACGAAGTCACGCATGCACAGCGCCATGAACTCGTGATGGCGCTCAAAGGACAGGAAGGCGCCGTGGAGGACGTAGAGGGACTGGTGCCCAGCACGTTGGTCGGGTTCCGCAGGTTCCTGAGGACGATGAAGTCCGTGTCCAGGTAGACGCCACCGAACTGCCACGTGAGCACGATCCTGGAGGCATCGGAGAGCACGGGCAGCAGGTAGGGCGCCCACCGGTGCTGCACGGCCTGGTACCAGGCCTCCAGCGGCGTGTCCTGAAACAGCTCCCCCAGGTCCAGCGGGCGCGGCTGGACATTGGGGAAGCAGCCCAGAAGCGAGAGGCCCAGGTGCCGGGGCAGGGAGGCGCTGCTGCGGGGCAGCCCCTTCATCGGGACCGCCACCTGCGTCTCGGGGTGCGCCCTGGCGGCCGACTCCACCCAGCACACGAACAGGAAGTTGGGGCTGGTCCGGTCCGAGGTCTCCAGGAAGAAGATGTTGCCCGAAGGGGTGGTGCAGGGGGGTCAGCATGAAGGGGGCCTAGTGGGGGCAGGCAATGTCCACAGGCAGGTTGGAGAGTGGTCCTGGGCCCCTGGGCTCTCCTGCCAAGTGCCAGTAGATCATGATGGAGACAAAAAACGTGAACTTGAAGCTGATGATGAACAGGGCGCAGACCCGCTGCCTCGGGGCACCTCAGGCAGTCAGAGGGCTTGGACATGATGCCTCCAGCAGCAGCCTGCAGCAGAGTGGGCCAGTCTGTAAGAGACAGAACATATTTGGGGAGGCTGCTGGCATTCCTGATCCAAGAGAAGGCTTCTCACAAACACCAGCCAAAGGTGGTGCTGAGTTCCAGAGCCCACAGGCCTGCTGGCTGCTCAGAGCCCACATCTCCCGCCTCGCCTGTGTATGGCAGTGTCCCTTTTGCTCTGTGACACACCTAGGAGCTTGCCCCAAGGGCTGGATCAGTGGCACGTGCAAGGGTTGTCGAGACCAGTGCCATCCTCTCAGCCCACTGCCCACAGCTCCAGCAATTCACAAGCCAGGGCCGCAGTGAATCCGAGAGGGTGGACCGCCGAGCAGCCTCGAGGACTTGCAGCATGTGGCTTGGGGCTCGGGGCAGGGGGGCTGGGCACCGGCTTGCTAAGGGGTCTCGCTCACCAATAGGATGAATGGGCCCAGGGCAGGTGGGGATCCTGGCTGGGTCCTGTAGACTGAGCTCTCTGAGGACAGGAGTGCTGGCACCCACTAAAGGGCTCACTGCATTTGTTCGCTCGCTCACATGTTTGTGCTTTCATTCATCATTCATTCATTCATACACACGTGCAGTCCACCATGCTCATTCCAGGCAACCCTTCTCAGTTTTCACGCTTGTGAACTTATTAGACCCTTACTGCACAATGGGGTGGCAACCATCACCCCCATTCATAGGTGGAAAACCGAGGCACAGGGGTCGGTACGCACACTGAGCCCCCTGGCTGGCAAAGTGGCGGGGCAGGCGCGTGAACCTGGAGCCACTTGGCTCCAGAGCCCATGTTCTCACCACTGTACCATCCTGCCTAGCAGGGACATGGTGCCTGGACGTGTCCAGTAGCTGAGCCTGGGCATGGGGACCCGGTGCTGACCTGGCCTTCACTATGAGCAGGTGCTGGCTGCCGCGAACCCCCTGGGGCCCTCAGTAACCCCTGAGGAAGTTGCGTCACTTCTACCTTGGAGGCCAGCAGACCTGGGCATAAAGGGTTGGGGTGGGGTGGGGGTGGGGTGGGGGCTGGCACAGTGTGGGTGGGGGGCTCGGGCGCTGGGGCCACCCCTCTCCAGGACAGCTGGGTCTCATGCCCTGAAGGTAAAGCAGCCTGAAACTTTTGCATTTGGGTCTGCCCCTCCCCAGGGTAAAGGGCAGAGAACTGCAGCCACATCGCTGACTGGAAACGGATCGGCTTGTGAAGTGGTGGCGGCAAGGTGGGAATCCAGAGCCTGGCAGGAGACACGGCCTGCTCAGCAGCCAACTTCCCGTCAGGGCGAACGCAGCCCTTCCACATGCTTCCTGGGCCTGCGAACCCTTCTGCAAAAGAAGGTGAGAGAATGAGTAGGTCCCGGCTCTGGGAGACCCAGTCCTCCAGCTGTTCACGGACTCAGCGGCCCCTCGGAAAGGAAGGAGTTAGGCTCGGTCCTGCCCTGGAGGAAATAGTCTGTGGGGAGACTGTGAGGAAAGAAACAGGATAACAGCCTAGATGATGGCTGAAATGGAGCAAAGGGACAAGCGGAGCCGGGAGTAGGTAGCTTCCCAGCAGGTGGCACTTGGTGAGAAGGGCCTTAGCCAGAGGAACCTGCTCAGTGCCAGGGGGGCCTGCATGCCTGCACTCCCCAGGAAGACCAGGACATAGGAAACGGACTCGACAGCTAGAGGGACGCTTTTAGGACACGAGGCAGGTCATGTCATTCCTCTGCTTAGATGCCGAGTGCAGTGTGTCCTCAATCTCACACCCCATGGTCTGTTCTGCCCCAGCCACACCTGGCCTCCTGCCTTCTCACCCCCATGCCACCATCTCAGGGACTTCACACCTGCCGTGCCCTCTGCTTGCAATGCCCTTCCCACCGACGTGCACCTGGCTCGGCCCTCACGTCTCTGCTCAACCGTCATCTTTCTATGGCAGCTCTGCCCCGCCTCCTAAAATGCCAACTCCCCCATCATACCCTCCCACTTTCGTTTATTCTCCCCACTACTTACTCTAACACAGTGTCCATTTCAGTTATCTGTTTGGAACACAGAACCCCATGAGGAGAGGTGGTTCTGTTTTGTCCAGAACACAGAATGGCGCTCAGGCCTGGCATGAATGAATTAACGCGTGATTGAGGGCCAGGCTCGAATCCTAGGAAAGGGGCTGAAGGACGGGCGCCGTGAAAGACTGAGAACGACAAGAAACTAAGGCAGAGTGAAAGCAGGGTCAGGGGATGAAGCCTCTGAGGACTGTCACCCAGAGTATCTGACTCCTTGCGTGTTTATTGTCACTACCCAGAGAAGTTTTCACAATCATTGTTTACATAACAGAGGTCACACCCAAAATGTCTTAAGCTATCTGTTTATCTGACACTGAACTTCTTCCTAGGTCTCAGCAGGTTAACAGAAACCCCTCCAGCCAAGGTTTTCCTCACTGGGCGGGTACCTAGCATTCCAGGTGCCAAGGTTTCTGTTTCACTGCCAAGGGCATTGATGATCTAGACTAAGTTTGTTCCTTATTGTTCCCTACAATTGAGTCAATGAATGAGCAAAATCACTGTGACCAGATGAGCTGGTGGGGGGCGGTGAGTGGTCACAGGTCGGTGAGAGGCCTGGCCCCCACCTCCCATCCCCCGGCTCTGAATGCATAGCAGGGACAGAAACCATGAATCCTGTCTCCCAGCTACATTTCCCTGGGGGTAGACAGGCTATTTTGGTCCTGGGTATTTTTAAACTGACGTGCCACTAGGAACCAGGCTGATGAGTGACGTTTAGCTGGATGGAGCAGGACCCTGGCTGCCGGGGTGCCTGGCTCCACCCTGGTGTGAGCGAGTCTGGGCCCCCTGGGGAGACACGGCGAGTCTCCCAAGCTCCTGCCTGCCACATGAGGGTGCCAGCCTGGAGCAGGGCCATATTTGGTGCTGGAGGCCAGGCCCCAGGAATAGAAACTGGCATGGGGCTGAGCCAATAGTTCTGTGACCTCGGGCAGCAAGTGTGCTCTGGCTCCCATAAGGAGTGCCTCCCACAGCCAGCCCCGCACTGGAGGTGGGGCACTTCTAGTCAGCACTTGACTCCCTGCTGCAGTGGCCCCGGGGTTCCCCAGTGTCAGGACCCCAGAGCCATCTGGGGAGGAAGTGGAGGCCGAGAAGGGCGCGGTCAGCGGGGTCAGTAGGAGCAGATGGCTGAGGACCTGCCGGTCTGCTGGCCGGGTGGGTGGTCTGCAGCACGGTCTGCAGCGCTATAGGTCTCACCTCAGGAGATCAGAGGTCTCACCCCTCTGATCCTCTCTGGGCACCCGTGTCCAGCCCTGCTCAGCTCAGACAGGGCAGACACGGTGATGGGCAGACCCGGGCACCACAGAACCCTGCTTCCAGGCTGGGTGCCTCCTCGTGGGTCTGAGATCCTCATATTCCAGTGGGGATGCAGAGCCTGGAGAGGGCAAGGGCTTCGTCCAACGCTCCACAGTACTGAGGGTACAGCCGTGCTTGGGACAGGGCCTCTGGCTGGGGCAGCTCAGGGAGGCCTCTGCCCTTCGTAGGGAGGGCAAACACCTCAGCAGAAGTCCCAGCCAGAAGCCACGCAGAGGACAGCCCAGGCTCCACTTTGCTCCCTGCTGAGTTTCCTGTGGCCACCGAAGCCAACCACCACCTACCACCAGGGCCCTAAATCAGACACCCGCTTTCTCAGAGTCAGAGGGCAGAAGCCTAAAGCCAAGGTGGAGGGAGCTCCTCGCTACTCCAGCTTTGTTTCGGTGGCTCCGGGCCATCCTGGGCTGTGGTCCTATCCCCCCCGGCCTCGTGCATGCGCCCACATCTGTCCCTCCTCTGTCCCTTAGAAGGACACTTGTCACTGGAGTTGACAGCTCACCCGAGTAATCCAGGATGATTTGCTCATGTCAAGTTCTTTAACTTAATAACATTGACAAAGTCCATTTTTTCCAAATGAGGTCACAGTGACAGATTCTGGGGGTTAGGATGAGACATATCTTCTTGGAGGCCATTGTTGAGCTCATTACACTCTCTTCTCTGTTTCTTTGAACTGACGCCTCAGAGCCACCTTGTGAAGGTGGAAACCGTTCTTTTTTTAACTTATGTTTAATTTTTTTATTGCAGTAACTTTGATTTTACACATGAAAATAAACTCATATATGCAGGTTCCCCACAGGTACATTTTCCCCACATCACCGAGTGTCTACATCACTGTCCAGTGGGATCCGCCACCACTTCTCCTACACTCGCCTCCCCTGTTCCCTTCCTTGTTGGTGACCTCAGTTACACTGCAAGTGTCCAAGGGTTGGTTTTGTTCCATCTGTTCCTTTGTGGGGTTTTTTGTTTTTTTTTTAAATATTCACATTCCACCTATGAGTGAGGTCATCTGGTATCTATCTCTCTTCTTTTGGCTTATTTCACTTTGCATCGTCCCCTCTAGTACCATCCATGTTGATTCAAATGACAGGGTTTCATCTCTGCTCAGGGCTGTGCAGTGTCCACTGTGTATATGGACCACGTCTTCTCTATCCATCATCTGAGGTTGGGCACTTAGGTGGTTTCCAGTTCTTAGCTGCTGTGAACAGGGCTGCAGTAAACATGGGGACACATAAATCTCAGCGAATTAGGTTTTTGCATCTTTTGGATAAACACCCAGAATGGGATGACAGGATCATACAGGATTTCCATCTTCAACTTTTTGAGGAGTTTCCACTGTTTTCTAAAGGAGTTGCACCAATTTGCACTCCCACTAACCGCAAGTGTTCCCTTTTCTCCACCTCCTCACCAACATTTGTTGTTTCCAGACTTTTGAATAAGTCAGTCTCTCAAATGTAAGGTGATATCTCATTTGCATTTCCCTGATGGCCAGCAAGGAGGAACATCTTTTCATGTGCCTGTTGGCCATCTGCATAGCATTTTCAGGAAATTGTCTTTCCAATTCCCTCTTCCATTTTTTGATTTGATTGCCTGTTTTTGTTACTAATTTTTATGAGTTCTTTGTATATTTTGAATATAATAACCCCTCGTCAGAAATGGGGAATGCAAATATCTTCTCCCATTTAGTAGGTTGTCTTTTTGTTTTGACAATATTTTCTTTTGATGTGAGGATACTTTTTAATTTGATATAGTCCCAGTTATTTATTTTTCTTTATGTTTCCCTTGATGCTGGAGTTGAGACCCTGAAGACCTCTCTAAGGTTGTTATGGAACGTCTTTCACACGTTATCTTCCAAGAATTTAATGATTTCCGATCTTATGTCCGAGTCTCTAGCCCATTTTGAGTTAATTTTGTGAATGGTGTTAGAAAGTGATCTAGCTTCATTCTTTTTCATGCGACCAGTCCAGTTTTTCCAACACCATATACTGATGAGACTTTTCTTTTTCCATCATATGATTTTGGCTCCTTTGTCACAAATTACCTAAACACATGTGAGTGAGTCAGTATCTGGTGATTCAGTTCTATTCCACAGAGCTCTCTGCCTCCATTATTATTCCAGTGCCATACCATTTTGATCACTATTGCTTTGTAGTATAGCTTGATATCTGGGGAGTATACTCCCTCCATTTGTTCTTTTTTACCTCATAATTGCTTTGGCGATTCGGAGTCTTTAGTTGTTTCATACAAATTTTAAGGGGTTTTTGTTCTTTTCTCTTGATATATGCCAATGAGATTTTGATGGAGATTGCATTGAATCTGTATATTGCTTTAGGTAAGACGACCATTTTGACAATGTTGATTCTTCCCAACCATGAGCAAGGGATGTCTTTCTCTCTCTTTGTATCCTCTTCTATTTCTTTTAAGAAAGACTTACAGTTTTCACTGCACAAGTCTTTCAACTTTTTGTTAAGTATATTTCATGGGTATTTGTTTCTACTTTCATTTTAAATGGGGTAGATTTCTTGATTTCATTTTCTTCTAGTGTATTTTTTTGCATGTAAAAATGTTAGACTGCCACTTTATTGTATTCACTGGATTCTAGTAGTTTTTTGACAGTTTTTAGGGTTTTCAATACATATTATCAGTTCATCTTCAAATAATGATAGTTTTTTTTTTTTCCAATTTGGATTCCTTTTTTTTTTCTTGGCTAACTGCTCTGGCTAAGCCCTTCAGTACAACATTAAGTGGCAGTGGTAAGAGTAGACAGCCTTTCCTGGCCTCTGACCTGAAAGGAAATGCTGTCAGTCTTTCACCATTGACTATGATGTTGGCTGTGGGGTTATCATATGTGGCCTTTATTCTGTTGAGGTCTTTACCTTTGATACCCATTTTATATAGGGCTTTTTTTTTATCATAGATGGTTGTTCTATCTTGTCAAAAGCTTTCTGTGTGTATTGACATGATCATGTGATTTTTCTCCTTGCTCCTGCTGATATGGTGTATTATGTTAATAGATTTACATATGTTGAATTATCCTCACATTCCTGGGATAAATCTCATTTGGTCATGATGGATGATCCTTATGACGCATTTCTGGATTCAGCAGCTAATATTTTGTTGAGAATTTTTGAATCTATGTTCATTAGAGATATTGGTCTATAATTTTTTTTCTTTTGGTATCAGTGTGTTGTGAGTCTCAAAGAAAGTATTTGGAAGTGCTCCCTCTTCTTCAATATTTTGGAAGAGCTTGAGAAGTGTAAGTATTAATTCTTCTCTGAAGAATTTGGTAAAACTCACTAGCAAAGCCACCTGGTCCTGGGGTCTTATTTTCAGGGAGACTTTTGATCTTGTTGATTCTTTAATTTCCTTGCTTGTGATTTTTCTGTTCAGATTTTCCAATTCTTCCAGGTTCAGCCTTGGTAGACTGTACTTTTCTAAAATTCTGTTGTCTACTTTATTGGCATAGAGCTGTTCATATAGTTCCTTACGATGTTTTGCATTTCTCTGGTATCTGTTATAACTTCTCCCCTTTCATTTCTGATCCCAGTTATGAGAGTTTTCTCTCTTTTTCTTTGTGAGTCTGGCAAATGGGCTGTCAATTTTTTTTTTTTTCAAAGAATCACTTTTTGGTTTCATCGATGTTCTGGATTGTCTTTTGTTTTCTATTTCTCTTATTTCTGCCAATTTTTAAAATTATTTCCTTTCTTGATTTTTGGCTCTAATTGTTCTTCTTTTTCTATTTTCTTTAGATTTAGGATTAGGTTTTTTATTTTTTGATTTTTTTTGTTTCTTGACTTACTCCTGGATTGTAATGAATATCCCTCTTAGTACTGCTTTTGCTGCATCCCATAGATTTTGGTAGCTCATGTCTTCAATCTCATTGGTCTTTAAGTATTTTTTAAGTTCTTCTTTGATATCCTTTTTTACCCGAGTCATTAAGAAGCATAGTTTATTTTCCTACTAATTTAGGGTCTTCCAGCTTTCTTATTGTGGTTGATTTCTAATTTTTTTTAAAGCACTTTATTTTATTCAGTTGTTCATCACTGGTTATTTCCTGAGCCCCAGGTCTTGAACTGGAGACTTTGGAATTTATGTGGACTTTGCCTGGTTTAACCAGCAAGGCCACCAGGATGTGCCTGATTTCTAGTTTTAGACCACTGTCATCAGAGAAGATGCTTGGTATGATTTCAATCCTTGTAAATTTGTTGAGATGTGTTTTGTGTCTCAACATATGATCTATCCTTGAGAGTGTTCTATGCGCACTTGAGAAGAATGTGAATTCATAGTTGTTGGATGAAATGTTCAGTATATGTCTATTAGACTAAATTGTTCAAATTGATCATTTAAAGTTGCTGTTTCCCTGTTAATTTTCTACCTTGTTGAGCCATCCGTTATTGTAAGTGGGGTGTTAAAGTCTCCTACACTTATTGTGTTGCTTTTGGTGTGTCTTATTAGTTCTGATAATCCTTGGGTAATATATTTTGATGCTCCTTTATATGTTAATACGTGTTTTTGTCTTCCTGTTGAATTGACCCCTTAATCATTATACAATGTTCATCTCTGCCTTTTTTAGTTGGAAGTCTGTTTTATCTGATACAAGTATGGCTGTTTCTGATTTTTTTGATTGCCCTTCAATTGTAGGACTGGCTTCCAACCATTGATTTTGAGCCTTTATCTTTTGAAAGAATGTGAATTTCCTGAATGCAGCAGAAGGTTGGGTTATGCTTTTTATTTATTTGGCTACTCTATGTCGTTTGGTGAGTTCAATTCATTAATGTTTAGGGTGATTATTGATATATCATTGTTTATTGCCATTCATTTGTTTTCTGTGTGCTGTTCCAGAGAATTTTTGTTCTTCTCTTTCTCATCTTGGGTAGTTTAAATGTAATTAAGCTTTGATTCGTTTCATTTTTGTTTTCTTCTTTTCTTTTTCCCTGGAGCTGTGTTTTGAGATTACCCTGAGATTAGCATTAAGAATTCTACATTTATTTCCTATTTTTATTAGAAAACAAATTAGTCTTGAATTCATTGTAACCACACACATTTTCAATCTCTTCTCCCCATTTTTTATATTTTGTTTTCCTACTGTTTTAAAGTGGGATTTCTTTATATTTTATACTCCTTTTAGTATTTTTTATAGAGCTAGCTCTGTGGTGATGAGTTCCTTTAACTTTTGCTTATCTGAAAAGCTTTTTATCATTCCTTCAGTTATAAATGATACTCTTGCAGGGTATAGTATTGCAGGTTGAAAATCCTTTTCTTTCAGCATTTTGAATATATCATGCCATCCCCTCTGGCCTGTAGAGTTTCACCTGAGAAATCTACTGAAAGTCTTATGAAGACTCCTTTGTGACTTTTTTCTCTAGATGTTTTAAGAATTATCTCTATACCTTGTATTTTTAACATTTTAATGACAGTGTGTCTAGGTGTAGGTCTGTTTGTGTTTCTTTCATTGGAACTCTTTGAGTTTCCTGGGTCTGAAGGCTGGCTTCATTCCTCAGGTTAGGGAAATTCTCAGCTATTATTTCTTCATTTTTTGCCCCATTTTCTCTCTCTTCTCTTTCTGGGAACTCTCTGATACAAATGTTGTTCCTTTTGATGTTATCCTATAGGTTTTGTATGCTGTCTTTGCTTTTCTGCTTTTTTTTAAAAAAGGAAAGGTGTAGACAGGAACGATGAAGGCAAGTAGGTAGGTAGGCGAGAGAGAAGGAAGAAGCATCTTAATGTTTACTTAGTTGTTCACACTGGTTGTTTCCCCCTGGGCCCAGGATTCGAAACCCATGGTATATGTGGCTTGCTCCTTTGGTGGCGATTCATCTAACCACTACTCCACCATGGTGCACTGCCGCTTTTGCTTCTTTTCATTCTTCTCTTTCCTAGTTTGCCTGAGTGCAAACCTCTGACCTGTCTTCTAGCCCACTAATTCTGTTGGAGGTTTCATCATCCTCGAGTTCCTCTTTTGAGTTCTTTAGTTCAGCCATTGTTTTATTTATTTATTTATTTTATTTCTTTGAAATCTGTTTTGCACTGCTTCAAATCTCCTTTCTCTTTGCTGTTGCTCTCTTTTGATTTATTGTTTTACTGATTTCCATGAATATGTTCATCACTGTTACTCTAATACATTACATACAGGTAATATATATGTCTGCTGCATTCAGATTTTGCTTTGGTTTTTAATTGGCGTCATCATTTAATGTATATTTCTCTGTGTCTTTGCTCTGTTTGGATTTCTGCTTTCATTTCTGTGGGCTAGGTTCCCATGAAGTGATGACCTTGTACAGGGTATCAATTTGCATCGAATAAGTCTGGGTCTTGATTTGAACACTGGGAGTTCTTCAGTTGTGCAGCATCCCCACTGGTCAGATTTATTGAAGCTGTGAGTTGCACCCTGCATTGAGGTCCAAGAGCCAGTCTGTGTGGGGGAAGCAGACCTTCTCCAGCATCCCAGGTCTGAGTGGTAAAGACCACCTGAGGATTATTGTTGGCTCACAATTGTCAATCAGTTCCACCTCCACCCACAGAGTGGCACTAACGCGTAGCTGTTGAAGTTCCTTCCACCTTGGAGCCTCTCTTCTTCCAGAGACACTGTTTCGGGGAACCCTGCAGCCTGGGGAAGGGAGTCCCGGTGGGCGTGTCCTGCAGCTCTGAAGCAGTTGGGAGCAGTTGGGGTGGGGGATTCCCCCCCAGCTGTCTTACAGTCAAAGTGGTCACCTGTACAGATTCCCCTTGGGAACTCTGACTCAGTTTACTGGGGTGTCGGTCCTCTTTCTGCCCGGCACCAAGACCCCATCCCCTGACTCACTGACCTGGATCCCACTGAGTGAGCTCACAGGTCTGTCTCCCAGGAGGTCTCAGCTGGTTCTTCCTGAGGCTCCATGCTCTGTACTTCAGTTTTTTTCCTCCCTGGGGCTTGGAGTTCCAAAGCGCATGTAGCTCGGAGCCTGGATGTTTTCACCTACCCTTTAGGGTACCTAATACTGCTGCTGTTTATATTGCTTCTGGTCCTGCTTTTCCTCAGCATTTGTGTCTGTAAAACAGGTGAGTCCTAGTTGTTCTGTGTGGAGGAAGGACATGTGGGGTCCTACCCGGTGGACATCTTGGACATTTGGCTGGAAGAAGCATTTTGAAGAAAGGTGGGAGCAAGGGGGAGAAGTCAGCACTTTCATTTATTTATTTTCGGTTGTCTCCCAAGCCCAGATTGTGAACCCAGGTCCTTGGAATACATGGTCCACATCCCAGCCCCTGGCTTCGTGTCTGAGCCACCAGGGCACACTGGAAACTCTTTTCTTAAGCCACAGGGAGACTTGGGGCCTGCGACTGACTGACAACAGATTGAAAAGCAGAGGGACTGGGACCCGAGTCCGACCCCAGGCCTGAGGCCTGCTGCCACACCCTGTGCGCACACATGTCCCTGTACAGAGAGGCCTCCTTGGTCATCAATATGAGAAAACTATCCCCTGTCCCCATAGCTCTTGGTCATGTCACCAGAAGGGCCCTGGTCACAGGCCTGTCCCACAAGAGGTCTCGGCTATTTCCATGGGAGGTGTGGCGCCTGCATGGCCTTCAGATGTTCCTTCTAAATGGTGTGAGGCCTGTGCACACGCTGAAACACTGGGCCAGGCTGTTCCTGGGAGGGGACACCATCTTGGTGGAGGTCTCCCTGGGGCTGGGGACCATCCCCCGCGGGCACCTGGGCACTGGACCACGAGGAGCAAAGCCAGGGCTGGGTCTCATGCAGGGGCGGGATGTGGGGAGATGGGGAGGACGCAGTGATGTCTGAGCAGTGAGCCCCACGCCAGAGTCCACTCCGGATCCTGCGGGGGTTGCCAAGCCTGCCGATGAGAAGCTGCCAGTGCACAGGGTCAGGCTTGGGGGCGGGGAACTCCTGTGGCCTGTGACCTATGACCCAGGCCCTTTAGTGGCAAGACACCAGCCCCAGCATCAGCCTGGAGCACCAACCCATCATCGTTGGGCATGTGACAGGCAGTATGTGTTCCCCTCTAAGCCTCAGTCTCCTCATCTATAAAACGGGACTCACCCTACCTCGCAGGGCCCTGGGGAGCCCCAGTGTGTCTGGGGTCTCACCACAGAGTGGCGCTGATGGCTTGCCTGTCAGAGGCCTTTTTGCTGGTGGGGTGCCCAGTATGTTGTGTTTGTGTGACCATGTGGCCCTCTCAGCCCTGACCACTTCCTATCCCAAGGCCCACAGCTGGCTGTGAGTGGCCAGGATGTGGCCTGGGACCTGTCTTGTCACTTTGTTCTGTATCATGCTCCCGTCCCCTCACTCTCACTGGGATCATCTGAGCTGAGCTCTAGGGGAGTTGGGTCTGGTCCCCTCCCAATCCCACCCTCCCTGCTGGGCAGACAGGGACCTACAGTGGAGCTTCACCCCACATCCCCATTCTCAGCAGGGCTCTAGGTGGGGTGGGACGCGGACAGAGGATGACACAGCCTCCTCGGGACAGCAGAGGCCGGTGTGCGACCTCAGGCAACACAGGCAGCCTCCCTCACTGGATTCTGGGTCTATCGTTTCATAACAGAGCCCAGGTCACAGCTGCTGTGGAACTGAGTGAGGGGGGTGTCAGCACGCCTGCGCAGAGCCTGGGGCAGAGGCCGAGGGGGTCCTGGGCTCCAAGACTGGTCTGCGCAGAGCCTGGGTTTGTGCAAGCAGAGAGAAGGAAGGGAGCTTCTCTCACCACCTTCTTGGGCCTTTCATCCCAGGCCTCCGGATCCTCAGGAAAATGGTGCAAACATTACTGAAACGGCAGCTCCACAGAAAACGTGGGGCTGGGGAAATCACAAGCCCTGGGGGCTCCCGGTGGAGAGGGGCGGCCGCCTGCTGGCTTTGTGTGCCAGCACCCATCATCCTTCTGATCACAGCACCCCAGTCTCCTTTGGAGAACCACCCCTGCCTCCCACACCCCACTCTCTAACTCTGGTGTGGACACATGATTCAGGTCCGGGTGATGACTATGTGACAGTCATCTGACCAGGTTGCTTGCAGGCGGCTGGGTGGGGGGATGCAACCCAACCCAGGCCGAGCAGGCACACCTGCCTTCCGAGGGGCTTGCAAAGATGAGAACCAGGAGCCAGCGGGAGGGGCCGCCCAGAATGAGGCTGGCCTGGAGGGGAGCAGGGTCAGAGGAGGCGCGGGAGGCGCCTGCCACATTATTTACTCCGGGACCGCTGTGCCTGAGCTGCTCGCTCCAGCATGAGCTGGATTTCTTCTCTTGGAACGTAAGGAGTCCTGAGTAATGTCATGGATAGACACACACAGACACAGACACACAAATAAATACACAGAAAGACAAGGGGAGCATGCACACAAAATGGAAACCAGAGGGTGATCGGAGGGTCGAGGGGCCTTTTAGTTTGAGCTGTAAGATATCACCGGTTTCTTGAAGGAATGAACGTGTCATGAAAGCAGCAGTGGCGGCGGCCCTTAGTTGACGCTGTGTGGGCAGCTGGAGGCCCAGGCTCTGCTCGGCCGCTGCTCTGAGGGCATCGCGGGCTCCTGCAGAGCCTCTAGACCTTTGTGAGCTGCCTGGTGAAGAGTGGACACTCGGGGGCTTCAGTCCACGATGCTGTGGCCTGCTAGCCGGGAGAGGACACACACAGGTCCCAGTGAACATGGGGCAGACGCTTTCTGGCCGTTACTGGAGTTAGGAGTTAGATGGTGCCAGTGAGAGACAACCGGAGCCAGCCTCCCACTCGGGTGGGGGAAACAGGCTCAGGGAGGGGTGACGTCCCACACCCACAGCGTGAATCAGCAGTGAAGGCAAGACTGGAACTCGGTCTCACGGTCACTCACACTCAGGCAGGACCTGGGGCCTGTCCCGCACACCTGGCTGGTCACCTGGCTGTGAAGGGAGCACCTGCCGTCTGCACCTCTTACCTGTGTCGGCCTTGCTGGGCCTGCTGTAGTTGGGGTGCGGCAGGTCTGGAAACCAGAGTCTGGGGGATATGCTCATGGAGGGGGAGGAGGAGGCACTGCCAGAGGCTCCTTCTGCGCCTTCCTGGAGGAGACTGGCCAGAGATGGCAGCTGGTGGAACCCTCTGAATCCAAGGGCACCCCCCGACAAGGAAGAAAAGCAAATGATCACACCTTCCATGACTTCTCTCAAGAGCTGATCAACAATCAGTCGACACCCCGTCCCCGCCTTCCTTCCTCCTGTCCTCTCTCTCCCTGTCCCTTCCATCACGCCACCTCTTTCTCTTCCTGCCACAGGTCTGTCTGTTTCTCACTCTCAGCAGAGCTGAGATGCCTTTCTTGGTCCCTGACCATGCTGGGGCAGGGCTACAGTGGAAGGAGATGGAGAAACAGGGACCAGAGGCCCCTGACAAGGAAAATGAACACCCCATCTGACGGGCGCCTGTGCCCCACGCCCGGAAGAGGAAGCCTGGGAGGTCTGGCCCTGGGTGACCCGGGGTGACCTGGGTGACCTGGGGCAACTGCGTTCCGACGGAGGACACGGGGGTCTACGGCATTCTTCCGCCCCTGGTGAAGTCTGGAGGCCCAGGCCTGGCTGTGGCTGGGCTCCGCGTGTGGGCTTAGTTCAGCATGATCACCAGTATGCTCAGTCCCGACTGGCTGTGTGACCTCAGGCACTTTCCTTTCCTGGCCTCAGATTTCTTCTGCTCAATGGGGAAGGAGAGCAGGACTAACAAATGTTCTAGCCCTGAGCACACAGGGCAGGTGATCAGCCCTCTTGCTAAGTTAATATCTCACAGAGACTCGAGACTCAGAGATCAGAAGCTCGAGGCATCTGGGTTAAGTCATTGGACCAGGGGATGGCCTGGGTATAGAGTCCAAACCCAGGGCCCTTCCAGCAGCCCCCGGAACCTCCCACTGCTTGTATCCCTGCCTGCAACTTAGTAGTGAGAAGGAAAAGCCTTTGGTCTTGGAACGCAGACCCTCGCTGGTATGAAAAATCATTAGTTAGAGTTTCCAAACCCTATTTGGAGGGTCAGCTTTCCTGCCTTCTGCTAATCCCTCCCCCCAGATTTAGGTCAGAAAAGATCACTTCCACTTAAGAAGGAAGAGTGACAGTGATCAGAAGGCGTTGCTCACTAAGAACAGAGCAGGATTGACAAAATGCTCTTTTTCCAAAGCCAGCAATAAAGCAGGTAGTGACTGGCTCTTTGGGGGATTTTACAAGCAGAATCACTGGAGAGACAGGCACTTCTGTTTCATTAGGGATAAAGCAGCAATGAAGAATAAGGTAGATTCTTAGTTCTGAATCCTCCCCCTTCCACTGATGTCATACAGAGCAATAAGGAGGAAATAAGAGTAAATCATAAGCTACAGCTTTAGGGAAATTAGAGGCAGGGAAAACTCATTAACTCCAAACTGCACAGAAGTGTGACCAGCAGCAGCAGCGGTTAGCAGATGGGCAGTGAGGGAAGAACAGGGTACAGAGGGGCCCAGTAGTGAAAGATCTCAAAACCACCACTTCTTAAAGAGAGATGAATATGTAAGAAAGCAGGAGCAGTGGCCAAATGAGCTGGAGCCTGAGGGCAG
Source organism: Solenodon paradoxus (assembly GCA_004363575.1). NCBI lineage: Eukaryota > Metazoa > Chordata > Mammalia > Eulipotyphla > Solenodontidae > Solenodon > Solenodon paradoxus. Next base: position 3,115 of record RJWH01009419.1, on the reverse strand, counting down.
AGAACAGGGGGCCTCTTAAGCCAAGCTGGGTTCTGGGAGACCAAGCAGGAGTGGAAACAGAGAAGGGTTAGCATATGTAAAGGCAACAGCCACAGAAACAGAGGAAGAAGTCTTTCAACAGAGAAACTTCCAGAACTGTCCTGGCTTCTCTCCCAATTTCCACCCGAAGCTCTTGTTAATTGCTGACCCAGGAAAATCCAACTAATTCCAACATGGAAAAAAAACTTTTTAAAGGAATAAACAAAGCATCCATATAAAAATGCTGCAAGAAAGCAAAGCAAAGGAACATCGATACACTTTATAAAAATACTGCCATTGGGTGTGTCCTGGTGGAGCAGTGGTCATGCCCTGCGCTTCCAAAGGTGCACAGTCCACATACATCTCAAGGACCCGGGTGTGAATCTGAGGTCTGGGAGGAGCAACCAATGTGAAGAACTAAATAAAAATTTAAACAAATGCTTCCTCCTCCTCTTTCTTCTTGTCTGCCTGCCTGCTCGCCTTCATTCCTGCCTGCACCTTTCTATAAATAAATAAATGAATAAATGAATGAATGAATGAATAAATAAATAAACAAATAAATATCGACAACCAAGTAACCTGATTAAGAAAAAAGGGAGTGGGATCATGAGAGAAAGCATGCTGTACAAAGTATGAAATGCCAAATGCAGAAGTGAGTAATCCAAACAGCAGAAGAATAACTATTTTAACCACCAGAGAGCACTTTGTAAATAAAGTTTAAAACCTGAAAAAGCAATTTTGAGATGAATACAATAAATTAAGACTGGACTCGAGAGTCTAGACAGGCCCATTTTCATATAAGAAAGAGAATTACAAAAGAACATGCAGAAACAAAAGTGCGGGGCAAGCTATTTTTAGAAGGGAATTTTAACAAACACAAATAGCAGAAAATCCCAGTGCTTTTCAAAGTGTGGGGCAGCGACAAAACAGGACAAGATAATGTAGATGCCAAAACCTGACAGAGACCGCATGAAACACTCAACTGACCAGTATCATTTATGAATTTTCGGGTGAAAGTCCGAAGTAAAACAGGAGCCAGTAGAATGGAGTAGCACATTCGCAGAATGAACATCAAAACCAGTGGGGTTCATTCCAGGAATGCAAGTTTAATGTTAGAAAATCATTAATATAATGCATCATCTTTATAGACCCAGGGAGAAAAATCCTGTGCTCATTCCCAGAAATGCTAAAACACAACTGGCAAAAATGTCAACATTTTCTGGATAAAGTGGGCATCAAGGGGGTACTTCCTTGACAAAAGTATACTGGCACGCCCAGATGAGCAGTGGTTGGGTCTACCGCCTCCAGCCCAGCGCAATCCACATCACAAGGAGCCTGGCTTAGAACCCAGAGCCAGGGAAACAAGGTAAAAAACTAAATACAAAATAAATAAAGTCATTCTTATTCTTGTTTCCTGCCTACCTGCCTACTCACCTTCATGCCTGCCTGTGTCTTTTCTTAAAAAAAAAAAAGAAAAGAAAAGAAAAGAAAAAGCATATAACCAAGAAAATCAAAAGAGAAGTGACTACTGGGATAAGTTTGTGTGCCTCATACCCTCAAGGTCTAATTTTCCTAACATATAAAGAGCTTTCAGAAATCAAGGAGCTCAACAGCCGTAAAGAAAATGGGACAAGAATAGTTCACACACATTAAAAAAAATGGACCTCTGACATGCAAATAAGACGAGGATCTTTGTGTAGGAGACCCCTCACCCCATCACTCTCGGCGGCAGCCCTCACCTACCAGACTGACAAAAACCCTGTGCTTTTACTCCAGCGGTGTTCAAGCGAAAAACACGTCAAAATCGCAGATAGTTCCATTCGCCATGTGGCTCCACTCTGTGAAGTTTACCCTACAGATAAGTGACAAAGCAGATTTGCTTGCAATTGCTGAAGAGTAGAAACAACTCAGGGCCTCAAAAAGTCTGGTTAAATACATACTGACGCCGGGGAAAACAGTGTCAGCTGTCTGAGCACAGGCCTCTTCTACTCAAGGCCACGTGCTGTGGCGTAAAGACCTTAGCACGTCAATGAATGCTCATACGTATTTGTGAATCAGCAAACGATCCCTCAACTGCCCACAGAGCCAGAGTCAAATGTGGGAACTAGCCAGGGGAATGCTATTTGCAAACTAAACTGGATACGGATGCAGGCTGCAATGGTTAGAAACCGGCATGTCCTCTTTAGCACAGAATGACACAAACAGGGTCTCGAGCCTGTGACTCTTCATAAAGACCTGAGCATTCACTGCCCCGAGACCATTTCCTTCTGGAGGCCATCCCTCCCTCCTAGAGTCCCTTCAGCTCTGCACCTTGGGGGAGACGGCAGATCCAGATTCCCCCACAAGATGCAGATATACCCAACACACAGCACAGCGAATACAGCCAGCTCTCCCGCCACCGTCCATGGCTTCCACCTGTGCCAAGTCAACCGACCATGAATCAAAAGTCCGTACTATGTGGTGTGACTGAGGAGGAGTGCATCCATACCGAACATGTGCAGACAGATTTTCTTGTCATTATTCCCTAAACAGGACCGTGTATTCACTATTTACATAGCAATTACAGGACATTAGGTATGAAGAGAAAAGTTGACAGGAGCTGTGCAAAGGCCATCTGTATATACTATGCCATTTTGTAAGGGACTTCCATGGATTTTGGTGTCCGTGGGGGCTCCTGGAATCATCCCCCTGCAGATGGGGGGGTGGATGATTGCACTGAGTATTCCTTTTTTAAAGGAAAGGTGCAGGCAAGAATGAAGATGAGATCAACTTCCAGATAGTGACTCAATAGGATGCACTTTCGGGTCGCTCCCCACAGATACCGAAAAACAACAACAAAAAAAACCACCTGTTTTCCTGAAACAAACACCAAGAAACGACTGACATCAGCTGGAGACGAATCAGCTGACGACTAACGGTGGGTGAGGGCACCAGGCATGGTTCTGAGCTAAGCTGCAGATTTGGATTTGGCACAGAGCTTGGGGGTCTCCAGGTACACGGTGGGGCAGAGGCTAAGGATTTCAGGACCAGCTGGGGAGGCAGGAGAGGCGGGCCCAGTGGGGCTGAGACGCGGGGCCACGGAGGGCCGACTTGGGAG